>NW_010580534.1:15488-37371 GCF_000705375.1 Tinamus guttatus | reverse complement strand
TAGAATAGGGGAAAAACTCCTTTTTCATACTTACAAGAATTCAATGTAATTCATGAGGGGAAGCTAACAGACTTTTAGAGTAAGAAAAATAAATAAATACCTGGAAGCACTTTTTCACACAAATAGTGATTCCAAAGGGCCAAAATAGTGAATATTTTCAGCATGGTATAATAGAAGGTATAGCCATGGAAGGAGGAGCTTCTGTGTGTGTTCTTCTGCCAACAGAATAGGTGAAGACACTATTTCATTAACCTCGGTAATTTTCTAATGCTAATTTTTCCTTCATATTGCTGTCATTCCTTTTCCCTGATTCCTGGAGACTTCTTAGGGACTTATAATCACAGCGTAGAATTAAGCAAAAGAAAAAAAAAAGATTCTTAATTTCAAAATTGGCTTTCATATCAAATATTTGAAAGACCTGTGCACTGCTTCAAGCAAGCAGCCCTTGGTTGTATGACCACACAGGAGGAAGGATCGGAAGTTAAAGGAAGCCTAGGACCAGTAGTGCAATAAACAGTATCCAAGCAGATGACCACTGAGTTATGTGAATTTTGAGGAGTGGGGTGTGGACTTTTCAGAAGCAGTGCAGCAAGTCCTGCTGCTCTGAAATATACATGTTAAAAGAGAAACCCAGAATCTTTCCAGTGTCTATTGGTTTTACAGTGCGGTTGTTCACTAATGTAAGCAAGAAAGAAGCATGTGTAGGATGCTATTCAAAGGAAATTGCACAGATTTAGTTTTACATCACAATCTGGAATATTTGTACATATGAAAAGTGATAGTCAATTATGAATTTTACCTATGTCAGGATTTGATGAAGTTTCTGCTCAGATGATGAAAGACAGCAGTGTTTCTACAAATCAAATGAAAGATGAAGTATGTTCCTTTTGTCTTTATAAAACAGATAAACATTGATGGGTTGTGATGTTAGCTGATTAGTTGTCTCAGAGCAGCTTTAGCCAATGATTATACAAAAGAATCTACAATTTAAAGACCAAGTCAACAATTTTCTGACCAGAAAGCATGCTTAAATAGTGATGTAAAATTTAGCATTTTAATACAGATATGAATTCCTAATTTTAGAGCTTCATCCTGCCAAAAACTTGGTACCATATGTTCTGTGTTAGAGGATCAAAAGCAAGCATTTGAAATAATTGACTCATTTTAGCTGTGCAAATATCTTTACTGCATGTGGAATAACCATAGCCCAAATCCTACTCATTGAAGTGGTCAGTGCCAGATGGAGATATATAAGATAAAAGAATTTGACTGATGTTATTATCACTTGGTTTTTGTGTAAGGATAAAACACTGTATGTTTAAATACCTGTGTGAAGAGGTAATTTAAATTGATATCACTCCCCAATAAACAACAACAACAAAAACTCCCTAGAACATTGCAAATTGAGACTTCATCAAAACTGAGGTCTGTCATGCATTTGAACCTGATTTATATTGATAACCTGATGGTGTCAATGATGGGCTGAATTTCTTCTAGGAATGTTTTACTTGCATGCTGAGCAAAAATACATTAATTTTAGAAAGCAGAGTAACCACAAGGCAGACTGGACAAGTAATATATCCCTCTACAATCCAGGCTGTAGGATAGGTGTATAGATCTCTGGTATAATGTTTTCAACCCTGTGGTACAAATTAGCAAGTTTACTTTAATGCTAAATTCACTTTCATGCCTTTAATTTCAGGTAGTCTATTTAAATGGCAGTTGTTTCCCTCCCCTTTTTGCAGCTTTTGTATTTTTTTTTTATGTGCATGCCACCTATTGCTTTGGGATCAAAGCAGGAACTCCTCATAAACTGCACAGGGGTGTGATTCTTTCTATGTACTGATTTGAATTTCCCTAAGGCAGTATTTTGAGAATGATGGGATGTACCTTTCAGACCAGGGATGCAGGTAATTCTTGCGTTGGGGAAATTTTGTGTGTCATGAAGTAAGATGACATGGCTAGCAGTGCTGTACTTTGGTGGTGGGGCGGTGAGAGACTGGCGTTTCACACAAAGACAAATCTTCACCAGATTTTCTGGGAGTATGGTTTTACTGCAATACATGAAAACAGGGTAGTTACTGATCTTTTTAACAATCTGAAATATAGAATTTGAAAAGTTTAAGCTTTGACCATGTTTTTATTTTTGCATGCATGTTAACCAGTGATTACTGTGCTATAAAAGTTCCATCCTACTGATTTACCCCGTAAGGGCTCTAAGTTTTGTTATACCTGTCATGGACTATAAGGAGTCAGTGTTCTATTTTTCGGTTAAAGGAGAAAAGTAGGAGTTACTTTTAACAACTAATTATTTCATGGAAATGTCTACCAATTGTGATGTTATATTCAGAATTCTTTTGCTTAAGCAAAATTTAATCACTATTGCACTTTGGAAAAATTTCCTTGATGATAAAGAGTTGATGCCACAGACTTTATGCCTTGAGAAAGAAAAGGGATGAGGATGTATTTTAAATGTATACAAAATTTAAAATAGGATGAGACATTCAGGAAAGCCAACACCTCCAAGTGAAAATAAGTTTGAGAGAATGATTGGTAGGTACATGATTAGGCACTGCCTTCCTCTTAAGTCTTAGAAGGAAAAGCTGGGTATCTAATTTCACTGGCAGGCTTTGTAAGAAGTACTATGAATGTATATTTCATAATTCAGAATAATCAATGCTCACCTTACTATAATTAAGTTTTCTTATATATCAGTTTAGAGCCAAGAAACAAAAGAATTTAACCCAGGTCCATCAGTGCTCTTGCTCAGTAATTTAGAACCTGGCAAAATGATCAATTTTTGAAACATATAGATCACAGGAGCAAGTTATATGTAGACATAAATTTTGTTTCATACTTGTCTTTTCTTACATCCCTTCTATCATACTCAATCAAAGATTTAAAAAAAAGGGTTTTGCCCTTTATTTTGAAAGTGGTTTCTTTTTTGCCTTTCCAAAGAAAACAAGCCGCTGATATTTGCTTTTTGTTAACTGTCAATAATCTTATACATTTATAAATTTTAAATTTCAACATTTATTTTATAATGATACCTAATTTGAATTCAGGGTTCCTACTCCTGGTTATCTCTAGTTCAGATTAAAAAGTTCAATAAAGTGAAACATAAGACTGATTTTTCTGAATGCAAATAGAGCTTTCTAAAGAGTCTTCTCTGTTACTTCTCAGTTTTAAGTTTAGGTGATACACCTTAATAAAAATATGCTTCTAGATTCTCCAATTATAGCAGTATCTTTCCTATAATCTTAGGATATTAGGATTAACAATATGTGTTTATATATAAAAATATAATAGATGATGCTTACATGTTTTTACGTAGAAGTTGACAAATGGCGATTAAAACTTCTTTTGAGCATATGGGTCCACTTTTTTCAGAATTGCTTATTTAAGAAAAGTAGTGAATGGTCTGGGAAGGCCGCTTAATCCTTGAACAAAAGAGCATGTAAGAGGATATTATAAATATATTTCTGTACTATAGAGACTTGTGATTGATGAAGCATTTTGTTAATAAAAAAATCAAATTAATATATTTTACTTCAAAAAAAAGAAAAATAGTAAGTATTCGTGTGTAATTTGCACTTATTCTTTACATTAAAGATGAACCATTTTCTTCTAACCATTACGTTATGCCACACAAGTGGCTTGCAGATTGGCTGTGGTGTTTGCAGGCGGAGTGTGGGGCATGTATAGTTATTTATGGTGATGCTTTTTATGTACTCATAGTCATATTTTTAATATTAAAAAAGACAGATCAAATGATGGAGGAAATTGAAATGGCTTTTAACTGATTTGAGATGCCATAAATAGATTTTGTGTAGCTTCTGCTCTTACCTAGCAGGTCAGCTCTGTGGGGGTCAGGTAGCCTCTGGTTGTTTCAGGATGTGTGTTCCGAAGAGCTGCTCTTACTAGCTCACTACGGAAGTGAATCACAGCTTTATAAATAAATTAATAAAATTACACTGCTATTGAAAAACAGGTGACTGACTGACTTTTTTTTCTTTCTTTCTTTTTTTCTTTTTTTCCTCCTCTGTCTTGCAAGTTGCGATCCAATGCCTGGAGACTGTTTTTAAGATTAGCCTGGAAGATACTCATCTTGCACCTCCACAGCATTTGATAGAAATGTTCACAAACTCTTTTCACAAGGTAAGCATTCAATTTAGATTCTAATCCACTCTGCCAATATGTGATAAGATTTCATATTGTATTCACAACCTTAAAGTGCTATGTAGGTCAAAACAGTGTGGAAACTTTAGGAAAACATGAAAAAAGTGAAATTACCATAGAAGCTAGCAGAATGAGCGTCTTTTGGGATGGTGAGAGGAATTAATTTCAGTCAGATAAGGACAATTCCGTATAAAATATTGCTAAACAGTGGATGTCTCATTCTCACTTGAAGAATTTTATCCCTCAGTTACAGTTGAACATTTTGCCATTCCAAAGATAATTGGGACAATTCCAGAAAATGCTTGAGGTCATTCACAGTTTTCTGATGCTCACGATTCTCATGTGGAAATAATTGAGTCATTTTGTTTTTAAAAAGGGGCAATGAACACTAATCTTAAAATGTGAATTTTTGACATGCAGACTAAAAAATTACATTATATAGGAATGCCTAGTACAGGAAGCAAAGGAATTATCAGGTGGCAAATAAAAGAGCAAGAAGCAAGAAAACCAACACTGTAGAAACAAATAATTTATCTCTTCTCCTTGGATTGTTTAAAACAAATAATGAGCTATAAGATTCTTTAGTAGTGGAAAAAATTCTCTCTTTCTCTTTTAAGAATGCGTTAGTCTTTCATGCTTCCTGTGCATTACAGAAAATCTGATTAATTGTTTATATAATGGCCTAACAATTCTTCACAGAATGGAATAAATTTTTTAATATAATAAGGCCATATATTTGACTGACCCTCCAACTTTTTCTTTTTTTAAATACACAGAATGACATGCTGCCTCTCTCAGATTCTTTACCAGAGGATGTTGAAAAGGCTGACCAGCTGAAGGATGAAGGTTTGTAATTACTAAAGAAATAAACGTTATGCTTTTATTGGCTCTTGGGAAGATTTTTGGATTACTGTGGATAGGGATAGTATAGCAGTTGGACAGCACATTCCACACAAAAACTTGAGCTTATATTCTGTGGTCACTGTCACATTGTAAAATGGGTAAATGATGTGCTCTATTTGAGATTTAAGAAAATGGAATCTGTTCTTTGCCTTGCTGCTTATTGCTCAGGAGATTGCTAAAAACTAATTTAAAGAATGAGTAGAAGCTTTAAAGAATGCATGTAATTATTCATTATATTATGGCTTTTTCCGGCACTTTATTATGGACCAGAAATTCTGAGTTTTGATGGCTGCTTACGGTGAGAAATTCTGCAACTCTACATTCATCCAGAGAAATTCTGAATCATTTTAGGCTGTCTGTGCTATACATGTGCTTCATTATCTTAATAACTAAACTATGTGAGAGCTGTACAGAAGTGGGACTTTATATGCTGCTTGGGTTTTAGTTTTATTTAACATGACCATGCTATATGGGTAGCTGTAGGCAAGTTGTTGGGAGATGTGAGAAGATCAGATCAAAAGGCTTTACTATCTAGCCTACTGGAGTATGGGGTTTGCAGGGATGCGTAGACTGATGAATCTAAATTACAATGGAGGTATCGTGATTGAATTCCTTTAGAGCCACTTCTCAACAAACTGGTCTTTGCTTAACAGCAGAAAATATCCAGCAAGTGTAAAATGGAAAGATGAGAAGGAGAAAGTTTGTGATGGACTGCGTTGTACAGAACATAACTTTTATTTGCATTATATCGTGCCAATTCTTTTTAAAACAATACATCTTGAAAAAGTGAAGTCACAGCTGTCTTATTGGATGTTATAGTGACTATTTTACTTTGATACATAGCACTGTATCTCTTAACTACTTAAGAGTTTTCTGTAATTTATTTCAGGTAACAATCACATGAAAGAAGAAAATTACGGTGCTGCAGTGGATTGTTATACAAGAGCTATAGAACTGGATCCAAACAATGCAGTCTATTACTGCAACAGGTAAAAACAAAAAAATGCACCCCTTTCATTCTTCAGGCTTCATGAACATAATATTAAAGATAAATTATGAAGTAAGTCAAAATAACTTGCGGCTAAAAATACTTGCTGTTCAGGAACATGTTAATTTTGTAACAGGTCTATCTAAAGATAACAATCTTTATCAGAAACACTTGAGATCAGGTTTTTGTTAGTTAGAATCTCTATATTAAACTGTGATTTCAAGTCTGTTAGAGGTAAAAGCCTTTCTTTTTTTCTAGCGTTTCAGTGGATCACCCACCTTTTCTTTCTCTCTCAATATTGATTTTTCCTTGGAAAAGTCATGAGTAAAGCACTTGGCAGACTTTCCAGTGCAGTTCAAGTATTCAGTATGTTTATGTAGGGCCTGTTGAAAAAGCGACAAGACTATGTTATTGTAGCTTCATAGTGTAATCAGTTCTTCACCCTACTACCAATATGGGAACAGATGAAGTCTGGCAGAGCATGTTATCCCAAGAGCTGGGAACATTCACATTCAGCTTTACTGTCCTGAAGGTCAGTATATAGGAATATAGGCAATATAGCCTGTGAGACCTCCTGGAAGTGACCTCTGTCTAGAGAGCCACTGTAGAGCCTCTCTGCTCTGTTCAGTGCATCTGTTACCAGAAGGATTTAATGCAGTTAATCTGGCCTTGTGGCACTGTACCTCGCGGATTTTTCTGTTCTCTGACCTGTGCTTCATCGAGTTGTTTGCAACAAGTACAAGTGATGATTCAGTGTTTAGTGACAAGCATAGAGAGACAGGGAATTCGAAGTCTACTAATATTACATTAAATATTCAAGACATCATTATTTTCCTTAAGAAAACTGATCACATAAGTGATTTTGGTTTTTAAATGGCTACATATGATCCCAAAGCCTCCAAAAATCAGTAGAAGTTTCCTAATTAGATTGTTCTTATGCACCAAATCTGTAACTGTCAGAAGAAATACTTCACTGTTTGTGCAATATCATCAGGTGCTAAATGGGTGAAGACCAAAATTCATCAAGAGGTCAGTGAGCCCTGTGTTATATGTACAAAGTTACCTGAAAGAAGGACACTCAGTTATTTGTGATTTTGAGTGTGATGCAGAGTCCAGATAAAAATAGACCTTGTTCTTAGGCTAGTTTGAATCAGTGGAGAGTTGCTGTATTCAACAGTGTTGCTTTTTATTTATAGCAGCGAGAAGAAGACAAAGCTGAGATCACTCAAAGTTTTAACTGATCATATAAATTATCTGCCAACATGTATTAAACAGTTTTGATTCAAACAAATGCAAGACTAAGCATTATCTCTGATTTTATCCATACGTCTTCACTGACATCTGTGAGGCTGGACAGGTATTTGGAAGATAAATAGTCCTATTCAGAAGGGATTTTAGTCAGTCGGACAAAATGTGCAATTCAGAGGGTATCACGAGAGAGGATGAAACATAGTGATGATCTCTGTCATATTTAGCATCCCTAATAAAAGAGAAAAATGTTTCATGAAGTATAGATGTGTTCAACAGTTAGTTGTTTCTCTCTAGTGTAGACACATGATCATAATTTAGTAATTCAGACAGTGCTAAGAAATGCTATTCTCGTTTAGCTGTAAGCCTGCGTTGCCTGTAGGGAACAACCATGTTCCTGTAACAGGAATATGGCTTTCAGTGGAAAGTTGCTAGTTCCTTTATAATCACTATCCAGAAGCCAGTTTCAGCGAGCAAGTGAAACAGCTGTTGCTTAAGGAAACTTTAGCAGTTCTGAAGTCTCAGAAAGAGAAAAGAGCAGTGAGAAATGAGGGCATCCTTTGAATGCTATGAAATGGCAGTAAAAATATGCTTCTTGCTGGAAAAGGGCAATTATATAAAATACTTTTGTTTAAATAATGGTTTTATGTATGTGAGAGTTTAAATTATTGTAACAGGTTTTGTGGTGTATTTTGTGCATAGTCATGTGCTGGTTCTAAAATAGTTTCTTAAAGGGGAGCCTGTGTTCTCCAAAACTTGAGTCTAGCGATGTACTTAGGCACATACTTAATCCAGGACACTCACATCTCTCAGTGAATTAAGGAGAGCTCAGGCATTTTTTGCATAACGAATGAAAAGTCAGAAAAAATAAACATTCTGCTGCTTTATGACCAAGTTCTTTCTCTTTCCACTTTCTTTTAGGGCTGCTGCTCAAAGTAAGCTCAACAAGTACAGTGAAGCAATAAAGGATTGTAAGAGAGCCATAGAAATAGATCCAAAATACAGCAAAGCATATGGGAGAATGGGGTAAGCTAATATAAATCTGAGCAGATGCTGAGGACCAAGTATAAATATCATAGGTTTTCTGAAATCAGTGGAGCTGTGTTGTTTTATTGTAGCCTGGCAGTCTTAGCCTGAGAGTGTTGCAATTCTCTTAAAGTGATGCTATGGGGCTATCAGCTTTAAGCTTTGTGGAGGCTGTTTTCTTAGCAATTTCATATCAGTTTTAGTCAGTTTGCATTATTTTTTAACTTACCAACTTTGCAGCCAACCAACTTTTAGTTTAGGAAGTCAAATTTTTTGGTTTTTTGTTTGTTTGTTTTTGTTTTTGTGTGTGTTTTTAATTGTTTTTTATTTTTTTTTGCCTCCTACCTCATTGTACAGTAATAAGAATTCTACTGTTGGAATAATGACTTTAGTTTGCTCATGATGCTGATAAAAATAGGACTGAAGCTGGGGCTCCTAACTTTACTTCTACCAGGAGTAAAGCCTTAATTTTCCTGTGCAATGACTCTTATGAAGCAGTTTTTTTTTTCTTTTGTAAGACTGTGCTATATCTCATTAGTAACTTCTCTTAGTCATGTCTGAGAGATTAACAGTATTAGCTCTTTAAGCAGTCGGTCTGATTAAGTGCTGTCTCAAATGATAATGCCAGGAATATGCTCTCGAAATGAATATCTACTTGAGTGAAGGGCTGTTCTGTTTCAATTCATGTAGCTTTGCATTTTCAGTAATCAAAGATATTGGAGGGTCTGGGCTGAACAGTGCTGTAGACTTTTGGCTCTTGGGGTTATGCCTGTAACACTAAATTAAAAAATGCTTGGGATTGTTCTTGGGAGTCAGCTGGCAGCAAGTGGTCCACGTTCACATCATAAAGTTTTGCTAGTTTGCATTACAGAGTGGCTGAATTCAAAGTGCCTATTGCTAAATTGCCTTGGCCTGTGTTAGCTTCTGAACTATATCCCAGTATTGTGGGGATAATGATAGTTGGCTTGGGATAAAAAAGTGCCAGGGACCATTTTCCTAAGAGTTAAGAGAATGATAAGATAATTAAGATAATTACCTAAAAATCTTCCTTCACAGAGTTTATTTTATCTGTTCTGATGTAGCCTTGTTGGCTTTGAGATGGTGGAACACTAATTAGTTGTTTAACCCTTTTGTTTTCGCTGTATGGAGACACAATCTAGAGATTTCAGTGAGATGGAGAGAAACCACAGGCTGATTTAACTGGAAATTGAAGGTTATTTTAGAGTTTGGGATGTCCGGCCAGTGTTTAAGGTGATTGAGGAAAGAGTGCCTGTTTAGTAATATCTAAAAAGAAACAAGTGCAGAAGCCACCATCTCAACAAAAAAGTCCGGTGAGAATGTTGTGTTTGCCTGTTGCATTACACAGGTGTTTCAGTTTTCCTGAGGGTTTGACAGAAGCTCAGTAGGGGTTGATAAAAAAGCAGAGGTGCCGCAGAAATGGTGGAGGTGGGAGCCACGCAGACAGTTCAGCAAATGCCTCCACCATGGCCAGGGAGAGCCCTTGTCTAGTGGGCGATGGGCCAGGAACTGTGAGCAAAGAAACTGCTGTCTGCTGTTCTGACTTGTGCTGTGTTCCAAGAAGCAGGATTTTACGTATTTTCTTTTGAAATAAGCATAACTGCATCTCAGAAATACCTGACTCTATTTCTCTCCGATCAGAAACAATTATTTTGGCAAATCAATGAGCCAAAAGAAAGAATGTTGTTGGAGGGCAACTATATTATGGGAGAAAACATGAAAGTTGCACGGGTTACCTCAGGAGTGCAGTGAGTTTTAAACTATCACCGATATATTTCAATATATCAATGACAGTGTTTGCAATCCCTGAAGGTAGTGACTGGGACCGATGCCAGTGACGCAGGAGCTCAGGGCTGGTGCTGGCGCAGGGTTCTCACCTGCTCCCTGTAGCTCACACGCAGTTGGGGAGCGGAGCATGAGTAGCTCCGTGTAGGTTATACAGGATTTCCACAGCATGGGGAAAACGTCAGCAGAGCTCTGGAGTCTATCTGAATTGATTATACAGCAGAAGGCAAAATTGGACCCGCAACCAGATGAGCTTCTGGAAGAGCTCAAAGAAAGATAACGTTTTAAATGTGGTACATAATCAAATTTGAAAACATGTATTTTTTTTCAAAAACAGTAGATAATCCATCTCGTGCTTTCTTGAGCTGCAGGAGAAAAATCTTTTTCGAACCATTAAGCAAGTTTCCTTGGCACAAGGGTTCCTTCCAGAGGCTTAGAGATGATGCTACTATCCCATCCCACCATTAGACAAGCTGTGGAGGGAGAATCTTGCACTGACACCATGACAAAAGGTTGGAACTCGTGGTTTCAGTATTGGCCTCCTTGAAGCAGGGAGGAGCATGTTTCTCCTTGCTGACCAGTGTGTCCTTCTGAGTGATCTCTCTGCTCAGAACAACTGGAGGAAATGCTGAGGGGAATTCAGAGCTCGTATGAACGGTCAGAGGTGCAGGGCCTGGCTTGTGCTCAGATGAGGTCAGGACGTGCCAAAGGGTTTAACGAATCCCGTGTGTCTGTGAAACAGACAGTGCAGAATGAGGCCCTCAGGGATGCTCTGCAAAAATAAGTGCTTCACAAAGCAGTAGTAGTATGATAGCAAGTCTTGCTTTAACTTTTTGCTGACGATCAAAATTAGTTGTGAGATGATGTTTTACTTGAGCAGAAAATGTCAGTATCGCTATGTTTTGGTGCTGATTTATGTTCCAACCCGTTTATTATTATTATTATTATTATTTCACATTAGGTTGGCTCTGACCTCAGTGAATAAATATGAAGAAGCAATTACCAGTTATCAAAAAGCACTCGATCTTGATCCAGAAAATGACTCTTACAAATCAAATTTGAAAATAGCAGAACAGAAACTAAGAGACATGTCCAGTCCTGTAAGTTAGCTCTGCATCTGTTTATTTACAATAGTTACAGCTTACAGAGACTTCGTAGGCAAATTAATTTTCAAATGTAATTTGTTTTTAGACTGGAACTGGACTGAGTTTTGACATGGCAAGCTTGATAAACAATCCTGCCTTCATTAGTATGGTGAGTGTATTTTAAGCTTTGCATTATATTATTTTTACAACTGAATATTTGACAACTCTTGTTCCAGAAGACAAGTGATTTAGATGCTTGCAATAGTTTCATTTTACTATTTTATCGTATTCAAACTTTTCTAACTGATTTTACACTGACACTAGAAAGTGAAATGTACATTTCCTCTAATGCTTGTGTGATTTGCAGTTGGTTCTATCATACTTATAATCAAAAATACGTATAGAACATTTCAGCTAGTGCTTCAGCAAGGAGAAGCTCTACCTGAGAGCTGTGGTTTAGGACCACGTCCCAAATAGCAGAGATGGTAAGAAGGGAAGCAGCAGCGAGTGAGTTCTGCAGGGGCATTAGGGATGGAGTGCCCTGACTCCATGTACCACTTTGCTGGCCACGTGACTTATTTAGTTGGTCTGCATCTGTCTATAGCCAAAAATATATTTTTCCATATGAAGCTAACTATGGGACAGGAATATTTCTATCCTTTCAGAAGATGTGTGGCAAAGAAAGCAGAGAAGAAGGTATCCAGCCAGGAATGAATGTGGTGGGGTTTTTGCTGTGTTTTTTTTTTTTTTTTTTTTTTTTTTTTTATTGACTTACTCTGACCTTGAGAAAATTACTTCTGGCCACCACTTGGTGCCCAAACCTAGTTGTTGCCAATGCTGGAGAGAATAAAAAGTTGAATTTGGCATTTTATAGTCAGCTGTAGACCAGAGAAGACAGCCAGTTCACTTTGGAGAGGTTTCATGGAAATGTCTTTTGATCAGTAAAAACGAATAGCATGTGTGTCTACTCTTGCATTTGATAAGATCAGTGAGTGAGCAGGTACTTGGTTGTGCCTGTTAGTCTTGTGCTCGTGCAGCCATTGATTTCAATAGGAATTACTGTACTAACTTCAAAGCATTTCCTGCTTTATTCTGTAGTAACTGTCCATATGCATTCTTACCCTATGGCAAATGAAGTACAATTTTTGAGGTATCTTAATAATGGCAAATGTGCATACATAAAATAAGAAAATTTTGATTTTTTAATTTTTAAATAAAATTTCTAAATTTTACATTTACTGCTGAAGAGTTGTGTTACCATAAAACCATGATACAAAATAAATCCACAACTTGGTTTACTGTATTTTGTTTATGTGGCCACAGGCTCAACAGCTGGTACCTCCTCTAGTAACTGTAGCTGTAAAACTAATTTGTATAATCTGGGAGCCAATAAAATGCAGACCTTCTCGAATAAAGTCCAATAGCAAACCTTAAACCCTAGAAGTCTTAAGTTTTTATTTTTTCATTTTAGGGTACTGGCTTTTGTATTTCATGCCTCAATGTTCTGTTTTTCATGCCTAACTCCAAGTAACTGTAATATATTGAAATCTGCATTTGTTGTCTAAAATAAAACAAACTGTGTTGGTTTCATAGCCTAGAAATGCTTTTCTGTAATATATATATTTTTTTTCCTCAGGATCGTATGTCTCTATGCACATAATTTTAGTTTATAATTTGTAACAAAACTTAAGATACAGCTTGTGGTTTTTTTTTTTCCTGTCTTCTTCAATGATATCTAAATAGTAAATGTATTATAATTTCAGCTATATGTTTCCTATTCTAGGCAGCAAGCCTAATGCAGAATCCTCAAGTTCAACAGCTGTAAGTATTAATACAGATTATCATTGAAACAAGTGTCAGTAAGGGGTTGAATTAACAGAGACAAAGTGGATAGTGCTGGTATTCTGAAAACGTACTTCTGTGCACTGTAAGTTAAACTACTGCAGTTTCTTCCTCTTGCACCTCATTTCCTCTTAGCAGCTCGTTGTTTACTCTGAGGGTCTCCACCTACCCCAGTGCCAACCTCGTGCTCCCTGTTGCAGGATGTCCGGGATGATGTCAAATGCCATTGGTGGCCCAGCTGCAGGTGTTGGTGGCCTCTCGGATTTGTCCAGCCTGATCCATGCGTAAGTGTTATCAAACATATAGTTTTAAATATGATTTTAGAAGCAGTATTTTACACCACCTATTCAGAAGAGCAGGTATCAAAAGAGTTACACTGTGGACTCTCCCCATTGTATGCATGATTATTATTATTAAAATTGAGAAGTCCAAGGCTGGCTTACTGCTGCCTTAAGTTGTTTGCTTGCTTAGTGCTCTTGAATGCCAGTGTCAGAACTGTGTGCTCAGTTTCACTTTCCGGATTTCATGCACTGTTTACTTTCTAAATGCCACTTACTAAAGATGCTACTTTAAACCTTATCTACTTCTACATCTTGCTTTCAGTTTGCACTGATCAAAGTACAGTAGTATCCCAGATACTATTTGAAAAGCTACAAATTAGCGAGCACAGGTTGCAACACATTGCCAAGCTCCTGCCTGCCTGACAGTGCTCTGGCATCCTACCCTGCGAGTGGGAGGGCTGCTCCCTCAGGGGACTCGCTATCTGGTAAGGAGGGGAGTGGCTTTTACAACAGCCAGGACCCAGCCCAGCTCATTTAGAATATGATAATTATCATCCATCTGGAACGCAGTGTACAAAAACATATGCAATTTGCTGTGGTATCTTAATGGTATTCAGTTTCACTTTATTCCAGAATTCTACCCTGTTTCAAACCATGTTTTAAGTTTTGCCCCTCCAGGGACATAGTAATTTATAATTTGCACTATGGGAAGGAGTCCCCCCCCTGCCAAACTGAGGACTGTTTTGACAAAAGTTGTCTGCTATGAATTTCTCTGAAAGTGGTGGCTTTCCTCCAACCTGCGCTGTGCTTCACAGGCATCTTGGTAACCTCTGCTGCTTGAGCAAATGCAGAAGTCGTAGAGTCCTGTGCCAGGCTAGTCAGGGAGTAATGGATTCTACTTGCTTGCTTTTCCTAATAAACTAGTCTCATGCTTATCTTTTACATAGACTTAATTTCACCTATTCATTTTATGCTAAGATGCAATAGTTGAAGAGGTGGATCTGTCCTTATTCCATGCAGACTTATGAGACATGCAGGTGGGCTGCTTTTTCCTCAGGACCATCTGCCACAACCACAAGTTGGCAGCAGCAACTGTACCTCTGCCAAAGCTTATAAAAGTTTAACCTTCAGGTTCAGGAGACTTTTCCTTAAACAAATACAACAAATTTCAAGAGTCCATTGAAAATAAGGGAGCAAGTAACTGGAGCAGTTTTGCTAATATTAGTCTAAGCAAATAGGTAAAACCTCTTCCTCAGTGTTATGAACTACAAGTAGTAGTCCGAAGGAATGAAGACCATACAGAGATCTTATTTGACTAGATAAAACCCAAATACCACAAGTGTCATCTTAGTATGTGTATGAAGTGTCATCTTCATTTTTAGTCTTAGCTTTCTTATAATGCAGCTTTCAGTTCTATCAGGATACCCTGTTTTCTTACAAATGCTGCTTGTCAGTTTCTCGTGTTTTTTTTTTCACGTGTTCTTTTACATAAAACTGTTCAATGCAGGGGGCAGCAGTTTGCACAGCAGATACAGCAGCAGAATCCTGAGCTCATAGAGCAACTGAGAAATCATGTGCGGAGCAGATCATTCAGTGGCAGCACTGAGGAGCATTCCTGACTTAAAGGAGGCCTATAAACTGGCACGGTATATAACCCCCAAATGCATACCATAGTTAGTAGCAAAAGCACCGTTATAACTCTTCTGCTTGAATAGAAGACAGAAAATTCTTTGTGTGTGTTCTGCAAACAAGAATAAATCTGTTAAACAGATCTATTGCACATAACTTGGAACATACCGTTTATGTATAGTTACTCCTCTGAAAATTAACACTACATAGACTGAGTGGTTTATTAAAATCCCAAAATTCCTGTCATTTTCAGTATGTGCATTAGAGCGATCTCCAGGTTGTTTGAGTGAAGGAGTTGTATGGTGGACTGATAAGCTTGCATAATAGCTTAATTCTAAGATACTGGTGTAAAAAGCATATTATGCAGATAGTGGAAAATTTTTATGGCTGTATTCCATGCCAAATGTGCTACTGAAACAATGGTTTAATCAGCCCTCTAAGGTATGTCTGATATGCCTGCTGTAAACAAGTGTAAATCAGTGTTGGAGCATAGAGTGTAAAAATTAATGCTTGGAGAACTTGTGTGGTGGGGCTGAAAGCAGCAGCATGAAACACTTCTCAAGTTCATTTGGCAGGAGGGAGGGATATGACTGCATTCAGGGGAGCACAACAAACTGTGCGGAGACGATACTGATCTCAAGGAGGATAATGCACAGAAACCAAAAGGGAACTGATGGGGAGCAGGGGGCAGTGCTGGGCAGTTCTGGAACTCCCTGCTGCCAGCGTACACTTAACGCGGCCCGGCAGCCCTGGTGGTCAGCGCCACGGCCCTGTGTGCACAAGCAGGGCAAACTCTGTTCTGTGCACATGCAGTACTTACTTACTTAACATAAGCTTAAAATCTTCAACCGTAATGAGCTAAAACTGGTCCCATGACTGTACAAATAATTAGTATTGAAAATTTATCCAAAAACTGCCTTAGAAGGAATGATTCTCTGTATAATCTTATGTGGTAAATCACTGACTTAAATTAACAATGTAAAGTTTCCTTATACATGGCCAAGTTAAAGTTTTCCAGTCTTCGATATTTCTATCTCCACCCTGGTGTTTCTCGTTTGCCTTTATTTAACTCTTTCAGATCCTACTGCTTTTCTGCATTTTGATTTCATTACTTGTTTTTATACTACTTGCTGTTCGCATTGCTTTATGCTGCAAGGTACGTTTCATTTTCCTTGAGGGAGATTCCAACCATGCACAATTTAGGTTTTGTGCATCCAAACTTCATCTGAGGAGCCTGCTTTGGCTTCTAAGGCCAAGTGACCTGTGCGGGCAAGGCAGCCTGACACAAGTACGGGGAGGAGTGACAGCCTCCCACAGGGAGGAGCACACAGGAACCCCCGGGGCCTCAGACAGTTTTATCTGCTTCATCATGCAGTCAAATAGAGAGCATAGAAGTAAATGCAGAATTGAGGCTGTCATATACTTGACTCTTATAGATGCTGGTTGTAGCTATTGAAACAGGAAGAAAATGGAACTGGATCCAGGGGAAAAATGAATAAGGATTTAAATCTTAAGGAAATTACTTAACTTTAAAACATTTCATCCAATAGTTCGCATAAACTATTAAATTCTCTTTAAAATGCTGCTTTTTTACTATTTAGAAATGTAGCCACGTTTCTGATGCTATAGAAATGGTTACGTAAAAATCAAATGCCTTTCTAAGTAACTCCTCGCTTCATGTATCATGATAAGAGAGAATCCCTAAACTTGGGCCTTTTTTAAAGGTATTTCAGGCCTGTAATCTCTTCAAGGTAACTGCTACTTAGAAAGTTAATTCAGTTTTGGCCTGTTGACTTGCACTTGGACAGAATACCCCACAGAAAAAAATAGCTGTTGAGGTTATAAGGGAGCTACCGCTGTTCTGTAAACACAGCTCGGAGGAGGCTGTGTCATGGCACGAAGGAGCAGCATCACCCCTAGCACGTGCACTTGGCTACATTTCATTTTTTTCTTCTTACCTCTCCCTTCTTTTTCACTGCTTAAAGTGAACTCAAACTTAGATAAGGGGACCCAGTGAACACAGGGTGGGTGGACAAGGCTTAAGCTGTCACCTTCAGTTCACCCTGGCTTTCTGGAAGCAATCCTCATGTAGTCAGTTAACTTTCTATTTCAAACTAGCAGCACTGGCAGGAACCCCTTGACAGTTGCTTAAGAAATGTAATAAATGGCAGCTGTGTCTAGAGGTTATTCTGTCTTTGGTGAATACACTTTTGCCTCCATAATTTTTATTGTTCATATATACAGCCCTGTTATCTTACCTATTTATGGGAGAACTATCCACAAGGAAAGATTGGTTAATTACGCAGCACTCAAGATCATCTTTATAAACTGGTAATTTCCATTTCACCTACTATAATACTGTCAAATTATGCTCCGGTACAGGTTCTATGTAACCAGAATATTAACGCCAATTTTGATGGCGCTAACTAACCCTTAAGGAATGTGCTGCAACTGACACAGTACTTAACTTGTAAACATCCTGTTTTCTGTATATTAACAGAAGGGACTTTATATCCTGAATAAATAAATAAATAGTACCAGTAGCTGTTGTTCCAGGCATTTTCCATCTGAAGCAAGGCACAGAGGGCCCATTTATGCTTTGATCTCTTTGGCCCTGAATCAGCTAGTTTGTCTCACGAAGTCACACAGTATTTCTTAGTCACAGGGTGAGGAAGGGATCTTTTCCTGTGTAATAATCTTGCACTAGAGTTTTTCCTTGTGGTAGGTCAAGTTATAAACAACAATTTAAGTAAACACAATTTTTATTTGCAACCAGTTGCAGTTTATCATTTAACTGAAAAAAGGAGCATTTAAACCCTTTTGTACTGTTACTGTTTCATCAGCAAATAAGTATGATAATTGTTTAGAGAAGAAAGTGTTTTGCACTCATGAACTGCCAACTCCTGTAACAAGCTTGCATGGAAATATCTTCTTCTAACTGTATCTGATCAGAAAAACATTTATTAAATATTCAGCATAGAAGTGGTTCAGTTGTATTTTTGGTTTTGTAATAATTAAAAAGGCAACTTCTCCCTAGTCAAGGTTGCAATTGGTTTTGTTAACAAAAACCTATATTAGCTTAATTCTTTAATTTTTATATAGTAGTTTGCTTGAATACATCACCCATACAGGCAAATTCTTGCTCAGGATGAAACTTCTGAAGCAAACTTCCTGCACTGTTCGAGGGCTATACAGAGCCATAAGCTGTCCTGGGAAAATGCAGTTTGCCTGCTCTTTCTGTCTCTCTTACCTCCTGCTGCCCTGTAGTTCTCCCTCCTTTAACCTGTGTCATTTACCTTGGAAATAGATTATAAATAAAGTTATTTACTTTTTTTGTGTGTGTGGAGAGTTGTTTTTTGCTCTCTTCTAGTCTGCTGGTATATCTACAAACAGTTTTTCATGCAAAGATTTAACAAGTTTGCAACCTCTTTTTAAATACCTGGTATGTGTTTTATTAGATATGAAGGATACGTTTTAGTTCTTGATTTCTTTTGTTTCCTAGGGGCACCTATCCATCATTTAAACAAAAATTGGATATCTGGTATTTTTTAAATAGGCTCTGCCCTTAATTTTCTCAGACTGAAAAATATATATATATATCTTTAAATACTTCCAAAATTAAGGTTGGTAAATGGCAATAGGACAGCTGAAAAAAATGGACAGGTCAATGAGTACAATTTTACTACTGGATGTCTGTGTAAATGCTATTTAACTTTCCCCACGTGATGATGTTAATACAGTATCATTTTTCAGAGCACCTTTTTTTTAATAGGCTTTATTTTCAATAGACAAAGTGGAAACACATCTTTTTAAAGGATTCTAAAACATTCCAAATATGCTCAGTGAAATTAAATAAACATGCTTATAGATATATCGGGTTTTTTTCTTTTTACACATTTTAATAATTCAGCTGCAAAGCCATAGAAGGTTGGTCCAAAAAAGCCCAGCAAAAGTATTTATGGAACTTCTTTCTTCAACTTTCTTTTTTGATTTCGGAAGAAACAACACAGACTTGTGCAATATCATCATACTCATATGTTCTCTTCAAAAATGTGTCTGTAAGTCTTAAGCCAGAGACACTCTAGAAATGAAAAGCATTTATAAAAGTCAATATTTAAAAAATTGATAAAATGGGCATTTTATAACAAAGCTGTGTTATGAAGTCTTACTTGCAGTCCCTGCACTGAAGACAATAACGTAAGTGCAAGGTGGAGGGATGAGCTTGGGTGCAGCTTTCCAAGCTGCCTTCCTGAAACTCCACACCAGTGGATGGAGCTCGTATTGCACATCTCTAAAACCAGATCCATAGTCCTTTCACTGCTAGAGGAAATTGGAAAAATAAATAAATAAATAAATAAACCTAGATTTTTTTAAAGCATTCAAAGACTACAGACATAAACCAGCTTGATTATTATTCATGCTATTGTTAACGAAGCATTTAAAACTAATTTATAAGTAAAAGAAAGCAACCAAAAGTTACTGTGATGTACAGCAATTCAGTTGGACACAGCTTTATTCAATATGTAAGTGTTCTTGTCATGGATTTAACTACACTGGGTAGCACAATACTGCTCCTATTTTGAACAGCCTACAAGGCTTTCACAAGAAGCGAAGGTACACGAAATACTTTATGCTTAGTCCTTGGCCTTAAGTACTATTTATAATTACATTATTTACATTTCACTTTACAATCCTTTTATAAAGGACTACTGTAAACCAAACGGTGGATAAAGACGTTACAAAAGACCACCTAGACACTTATTCAGCAGGCCTTCTAGCAGTGCTGCAGAATTAGCAGCAAGGTCAGAACAGATAAAAACGGCATCATTTATCAACTTAGCTGTAATTTAAAATAGATTTATAAGCACTAATTAACAATTAAGATTATTTATGATTTAAATGTGGGGTTTATCTTATGTAATATTGCAGCCGGTTCCATGAACTTGCAACTACCCACTTGGTTTCCAAAGCAAAATGATATTGGCAGATAATGATGATAGAACTTTACAAAATTATTCCAAAAGCTACCATTTTACTGCCTAAGTTCTAAAAAGATTTGGTCCAAAAATCATCAGTTTGGAGCTGCTACAAATCACAGAAAAGATCCGCTTTGAATTCTTTCCAGACAAAGCACTGAAAAATTAAACAAAACAGCCGCAACTTACCTGCTCAGAAAAAAAACCACAAGAATCACCTGACATCATTACCTGCAATTTGTTATTTTACATGTAATGTCAAAAGGTTCTTCCAAATTTACAGTGTCTGGTATCGTCTCCAGAGAAAGCCTCACGTCGCCGTAACCGGGAGCCTGGCAAGGAACAAGAAGGCAGATGTCTCAAACGCTGCCTGGCAAAGGGAAGTTTTCACTCCTCAAGTCCTCATCTACTGCAACAGCCTTAGTGAAAGGGTCTGCCCACCCAAAGAGGCTGACCAAGAAGACCAAATTTCATTCTAGGAGCTCTCTGCTAAGTACAGTACATAGACAACAACACAGGTTAGTTGCCCTACATTAGCTCTTGTGCCTTAGAAAAGGCACTGTTGACTCTCCTGGCCATTTCAGTCCTCTCAGCCTTTGCCAAAATTGCTAATTGCCCCCGGTTAAAATGGTACATGATACGAACACTTGGCCAATATCAAATTTTGTCACAGGACAAACCACATTCTACATGGTTTACTAACAAACCTATGGTAGAAAACTCTATTTGCTACCAATTCACACTGACTCAAGCCAGTGACCTGTAGTGAGTGACCTACAGTGAGCGACCTTACATTTTCAATACCCAAAAAAAATAGATCAGGAGGAAAAAAAAAAAAAAAAGGAAAAACCTTCCTGCCAGAAAAAGCTCAATTACGGGATATATTCAATTTCTGCTTTTTTTGCTGATGGAAGGGTGCTGCAAGAAAAGTTACATTTACAACACGCTTAAACGGTTTCCCTAACGTAGTACAGAAAGCCAGTGAATGACCAGTCGAGAACAGTTTCACTCATACACCCTCCATCACAGAATTGGGAAGATGCAACCACCTTAACTTGGGCAGGAGCGCGAGCAGAGAGATCTCAAACAGATTAGGAGAGGGATTTCACCCCACACCAGTGCAGCAACACAACTTAAGAGACTTGTAGGGAAGATGTCTCACCAGTCAGCACTGGAAAAGACAAAACCTTTTCAGTTGTACGAGATGACAGGAGCGAGCCTACTCCAATTCCCCAAACAAGAGGCAACTTGAAATACATATTGTGTCATCCCAAACGCGTTCTGGGGCGTTTGCTTTGGACGAGCTCCAGCCTAGTCCCGAGCCGGATGCCCACTCCGAGGGGGACACCCTCGGCACGCTGCGGACAGGGAGCACCCGGCTGAAGGGCAGCCCAGCCTGCGGAGCCCAACACCGCCCCACAAAGCAGCCCCAACCCCAACAAGGGTGCACAATACTGTTTTTGTTTCACCGGTGTGTTCCTGATCTGCTCCCAGGTGATGATATGGAGGCCCAGTACAGGTAAAATTATAGGCCTGCTAAGTGAAACCAGTTAAGAGAGCTAGTAAATGAAGGAAAATGATGACAGGTTAAGAGGATCTACAGCTAGAATAATGGAGCGGTAGTTAATATCAGGATAAGGGGGAGCTGCCTTGCATCTCAAAGGAAAAGAGCAATACTGACTAAGGGAGAAAAAAATCTGTCTTAAGAGGGGTGATAGAAAAGGTCAGCTGGAAATGAGCTTTAAGTACCAGAAGTTTTAAGGAGATAGGCTACTTCAATCTTTAAGGCGGCCAATTTCCAATGTGATGATTTCTAATCTCTGTAAAGAGATACGTGCCATCTAAATTAAAACCAGAGCCGTTTTAGTAACTTAGCTTTGAATTTCCATGATCCAAAGTTTCCATGCCTGGTTACAGCTTCAT
>NW_010580534.1:0-15454 GCF_000705375.1 Tinamus guttatus | reverse complement strand
TGTGCAATTTTCTAGTCAACCTAGAGGGAAAAGAAAGACCAAGAGCAAGAGGATGCCAAGAGACAGAACCCAATTGCTAGTTGTGTCACCTAAGTTGCAATCATCACAACAATTTTTCTTGTTTCCTCTCTTTCACTATCTTTCACAAGATGATGCAAGTCAAGCAACTTAAAACTTACAGCCTGTGAACAATCTATAAATCAATGAGATGAGAATAGATTTAACTGAAAACTGTGTATCTGAGAGATAAATAATACTATACTGTGCATAAATATTGTTTTGTTCAAAGATGCTCATGTAAGTCCGTGAATCAGGAGGCAGCAGAGTTTTGTGTCAAGTTAACACATTTAAAGAAGCTCTTTTGTTGGTCTTCCTCAGTTTGCTTCCAGATGCCATTCAGCAAGTCAATTTTCTTCTAATCAACATTTTTTGTTACACAGATTTCTTGACTCTGGCACTCAAATGCCAGACTAATTTAAATGGATGCCCAAGTTAAAAACTTACCATTCTTTGGAGCTGGCTAGTTTGCAACCTTCCTCGTTCACCCAGATTCGTTTTCCATACGATGTCTAGTTTCCCAATTACTGTTACACCTTTTATTACTCCAGCTTTCTCTGCAAATTCTTGCTTTGGCTTTAGGCAGGATAAATACTGATGTGTATCCATAGGCTGTAAATAAGTCCTTGAGCCAAAAGTAGATGCTCTTAAAAAAAAAAAAAAAAAGAAAATCCAGGAAACTTTTTTTAAAGTAATTTTTAAGAAGACATAAAAAAATGTAACCTTCTCCTGTGATTTACTACCTTTGTGATACTTTATTCATGATAAAAAACATTTTATATACTTCTGACAAGAACCATGCTACTATTTTCTAAAATCGCCATAGCCTTTTTCGTTAGATCGAACCACAGACCTTAGCCTTCAAGGCTAACAGGTCACCCAATATCTTCAGCAACCCTTAGTTTGGAGCTTTTTTCCACCACATTGTTCTTTAATCTCCTCCTTGCCAGCCTCAATAAGGCTTTTTCAGATGCTGAGATTCCACACTGTGACAGTGAACACCAAGGGGAATGTAAGCCTCCGATGCAGGGGGGCATCTCATACACTGCGCTCTTTAATTCTCTATATACAATGGCAACTCATTCTACATCTCAGCAAATCTTAGAAAACCTCTGTCAATGTCACCAGTCCATGCTCTGATTCAGGACAAGAAACATGAGAAGCAGATGAGTATTTGGCATTTCATAAGAACATTGCTCCACCAGGCTAGAGCTGAACAGGCACATGGGTAGGGAGAAGAGAGGATTTGCACTGCAGCCCACCACAGCAGCACCAAAACTCCACCTCCTCTGAAAAAAAAGAAACCCTAGAAACTGTGAAGCATCGAGCCTTTATCGAGCCATCACAAGCTTTTGCATTCATAATGGTTTACTGTTGGTGACAGTTGGTTCTTCAGGTATTTTGTGATTTACTGGCTGATGTTAAATAACATTTTAATTTATTTCCCTGTGTGACAAATATCTGTATTCTAAGATCCTATAAGGGCACTTCACCAATCCACCTTGACCACTGTCTTGCCAGCAAGCAAAGAGAAGTGCAATCCCTCAGCTACAGATACCTCTCTAATTTTAATCCTTCTGTCTCACGGAATTATAATACAAAGAGTTTGAGTGTCAAATATCAGCTTTCTGAATCTGAACATACCTTTCCCCTGAGGTGTCTACTGTGTTCAGTTCTGCAACATTGTACATAATAGATGGCTCCAAAGAAACCTTCTCCATAAACATTGGAGAGGTGGTGATATTCTGAATCTGAGCTTCCAGAAACACTTCATCTGTCTGAAAAAACAGAAGTGCAAGTTTATGAAAATACAATTAATATTACTAAAAAGACTAGACTGTCTTCTTAAAAAAATGATAATAAATAAAACACGTGTGTTTAGTTCATGCCTGCAAATCCAATTACAGTAATTAATGCAGGAAAAAACCCTTAATCCCAACAATAATTAATAGGAGCAAAAGTGTTAGTCAACAGATACCTTGCAAAACAATGGATGTGGGATAACTTCGCTACACTCTAGCTATTGCTTTATAAAGCTTTATGTCACCACTTCCCAAGGCTTTCATCACTTCAGCAGCAACTCAAGTTTTATCCAAATTATTAATAAAACGAATCCAAAAGATAATAGAATGAAGGGTAAAGAATTGCAGTGCACATTAATGCCATGCCATGCCAAGTTACTAGTGCATCAAGCTATGGAAAAAATAAAATACAAAGGTGCGTGTTTGTTGAACTCAGGTGTAACAGTTGGGTACATGCTCTGAGATGCTGTTACTGTTCTGGAACATTGATGTACTGCCTAAACAGCAAATCAGTCTCCTCTCGTGCTCAGCTGCATCATCATGCCAATGTTTACCAGTACTAGGTGCATCCATCAATTTAACTGATGCTCTACCTTCAAAATACCCACTAAGACATATCTGTTAAATGAAACTAACGCCTGAAGCTGGGATATAAGGACCAATTCTAGAACAGGAAGGAAAGCTATAGAGTGTTTAAATGTCAGCAGCTAAAAACATAAAAGTAATGTTATTTTTGTCTCCTTTTTCTCTGTAGAATTATCTCTAAAATCTCCAGGAGAATTAATTATTGAAGGCTCAGTCTACCAGAAATACAAGCTCCTGGAGAAGTAGAAGAGAAAAACAAACAAAAAAAAGCACCAATTTAAATAAGAATGATTTAAGTACCAAATTTGCACCTGCAAGAGAGTTATCAACAAATTAATATGACAGCTTAGGTACTTCATTAGGATAAAGCCAAAGAATGTATTTTATGGCAAGGGAAGAACAAAGCTCACAGTTTCCTTTTAATCAGTGTAAATATAGTGACTTCATTAAGCAAATTCAGTCCTGCTCAGAAATTATAAATAACAAAGCAGAACAAAATATTCTGAAGTGCCTTCTCCTCTAAAGGCCCTGTGTTAGAAGCAGAAATGCAGACTGGCACTGGAACTATTCCTTGTGCCTCTCCTGTTACCCGCCGCCTAGCCCACAGCATACAGACAGATGTGGAAACTTCCCAAGCTCCGTGGGTTACCGAGAGACCTCGCCCTTGAAGAGCAAGTTGGAAATAAAACACAGCTCTCCTAAATAAAACAGTACTGGTGCAATCACTACAATCATTTTTGACTCTCACTTGAATGCACACTGTTTATATCCCATAAATCCATTGCTCAAAATCTTGATTTACCCCTATTTTAGCTGTTTTCAATGCAGCAGCCAATAGCAGAAATTTAGGAAGAGCTAATTTGAAAGGGGAAAGATAAAACAAGCAGCATAATGAAAAAGCAAGTTAGTTTCATATTATTCCCGAACTTGTTTTAATAATAATATGAAAAAAACGTTCAGTATTTTACAAGAATGTAATTCATTTTAATACAATGCACACCTTAAGGGAAAATCAGTCCACAAAAGTATCATACTAGGTTATCAGGTGCTACATGCACTTAGAAGTTTGAAAGCACAGTCTGAAGTAGCAAAAGGAAGATAGAAAATAAAACTGCTGCTCTCTCCTCAAACCCAATGTCTCCACCAAGTAGATATGCAAAGTCCTGCCACAGCCTATAGAAGCAATCTGGTAGTTTAACCTACATTTCAGTGCTCCGAAAAAGACAATTTGGAAAATAATTAGCTCAGTTGTAATAACTTGCAAAATTCCCTCGGCCCAGTTAAAAATATCTAGTAAAATTTCATTTTTTTTTAAATAAAATGGCCCACATGACTACAAGTTTGAAATAATCAACTTTTAGTAGCAACAGTGGGTATTAAAGAAAGAGTTAATCATTTAGATAATTAGCTGCACATAAAAAGATGGATGGGAAAACATCAGTTCATGACAAGCAGAACAAACATTGCTTTTCCATTATGTTTTTAAAATAATATTAACAAGAAGCAAGGAGACAGATAGACAATTAAAAAAGCATACATATTTATAAATAAATAAATAAAAATTACCACAGAACTGAGGTCACTCTAATGGGAAAATAAAAAAGAACACATTAGAGAAATTAGGTTAAATGTTAAAGAAAAAGGAGGCTAACTTCCAAACAAAATGCATTTCTGCATTTTTTTGCACCATCTAAACAAGATAGCATTAGTAAGACAGAAATGTAAACAAAAATGGATGAAAACAAAGATGACAACTACATTTCTAATAAGATATGGCTAGTATTGTTATATGGTTTACTAGTTTGGCTTCGGGGTTTACTAACCGCTACAGAACCAATTCAAAATACAGCCTAAGGCACACAAGGCACAGATAAGGTATGGGAGAATAAACTGATCCAAAAAATTAGCTGTTAGTTTCTGAGCAAGTTTAAAGTTTGCCCTAAATTTAAATCCATGCAATGGATTGTAAATGAAATAGAAAAAAAAGCAGCCCTTCTCATTCTTCAATTATCCATATACAGTGTAAAAATGAAAGCAATGTGTTCCTGAAAAGCTACAATACTGCAGCTTACGACACAATTTGGTATAACATAATAGGAAAAAACTCTTTGTTGAACAGATCCCTCAAAAACACCAACAGCAATCACAAACTTCACTTTCTCAACTGTGCGTGAGTGCCGAGCGCCGGCAGGAAGGGCCCCCTTCAGAGCCTTGGCCAAGGCCCACCGAGGTCCAAAGGCCAAGGCCCCTCTCCTGGCTGTGGCAGGTAACTTGGGGATGGGTTGCAGCAGCTCAGGGTGGCAGGACATGCATTCGCCACATTAATCTCCATGACCAGCTTGATTTGGATGCTACTGCAATATGAGCAACAAGCCAGAAGATTAAGGTTCAGCGTTACTTCCTTGATTAAGAAAAATGAAATAATTTTCTGCTGGAATTAATAATTCACAGTTTTAGTGACTGACTTTGTGAATAGAGAGTATCACATCTGTAATATTAATGGAAAGAATTTAACTGATTAATCGATTTTTACAGATTTTTAGTTAACCAGTAACTGACACATAAAATGTTTATTGCTCCCCTACTCCCCAGGGCAAAGTTCTTTCTTAACATATAGAATAAAGGTCCGGGTGCTTCTGCTAGAAAAGTGGTATTACAAACTGCATCTAATCAAGGATTTTTCACTAAAATCATAATGGCAATATACCAGGGTGCGAAGCAAGAGAAAACCGCCCGGTTAATGTCAGCTGCAATCACAAAAAACATTTGTGATGAATTCTGTGGACACTTTGGTAATGGGAGCCATGCCCTAAGCCTTGATTTTTCTTCCCTCTAAATGAATTACAAGCTATAAATTAAATGCACATATGTACATTTATAATTTACATTATACTCATTTTCAGCAGAGGAAAAATCTTTATAGGGAGCCTCCTGAACAACTCTGGACAAGACAGATCTTGGCACTGTAGATCCTTATTTATAGACTAGGAATTATCATGATATTTCTTCCCTCTGCCTGTTTCCTTATGCAAAGGAAATAAACACATGTTTTATTCTTGAATAGTCATAATCTTGCAGGAGGAATCGTACACCTGTGACTATGATGAAGACAAATAATTAGAATAGAAAGATTTTGAGATTTTCTCCTTTTCTACATGTAAATTCATAGCATATATTACCTGTTTATTTAAGAACAAAGTGGATAGCAAAACACTTGCTACTTAGCTTGACACATACTGTCTGAATTATTCCAATCAAACCACTTGATGAAATTTTGCAACCAAATGCTAGTAGTTTGCAAGTAGTGTAACAGTTAACCATACTTCTGGGGCTATGAAATAAGTTTAACACTCATAATAAAAATCTTTTAAGTGTTTTGCAAGCATCAATCTAAACTCCATGCAACAGATACACAGAACATGACACCCAGGATACTACTTGCTCATTATCACAAAGCAAGTAGATGATAATCTTGGAAACACATATCTTAATTTCCATCTGACCAGCTACTAAAGGGATATTGTGAAAGTTGACACCCTCCGGAAGACCTATAGAATGCACATATGCACAAGGGAATCTAAAAATAAAAAGTATCCTGGATATAATTTAAAATTTTTTACTGTGTGTCACCTTCAATTAAAACCACCTCTTTAAGTTGTCAAAGACAGATGCCTAAGTAACTCCATACAAATAATTAATTAATATATAATATATAAATATTTAATGAATATATAAGGCCATTTAATTTTGAAACACTATGCGCAACTGCCACAAACTTAGATATTAAGCCGTTTTATAGGGTGTTTATATCTACAACAGAGAAAAAATATATATCATCTGCTTTGAGTATACTTGAGTATACCTTATGTCAAATATACTTCAATCACCCTAAGAATGAAAGCTGTAATTGAAAATATTTCGTGTTCATTGGGAAGCAGTAAATATGCAAAGTTTTCAGTCAACTGCATTAAGGTTCTGACATGTCTGCCTTGCATATCATCTCGTCCCTTCTATTCATTTATGAAAAAAGACAATGAGAGGGACTTCTGATGCCTAAAACATATATGGAAATAAATGATATCACTTTTTTTTTTAATACATGATACATAAACCATCAACTATGTTTTTACTTTGGAGAACATTGCATTTCTAAGAAACTCAGAAATTCTGCATTTAAGAAGCTCTCTAAATTTAACCTAGCAATTATCTAAATCAAAGTAAAAAGTCCCAAACCAGCAAAAATACACACACCCAAGCAAATTCAAACACAAACAGTTCTCACTTACCTCAGCATTGTAGAATTTAGTCTTCACATCTAGTGGTTTAAGAACCTGAATGGAATGAAAACAAGTTAGATTTGCAACTGCTTTCCACTACAGTTAACTCAAAATAGTTAATACAGCCATTGTGAAACAGATACAGATTGATATAACTGAAAGAAATATCTTCTCTTACACTTGTCAGGAAAGGAATTTAAATCGTCTTGCTCAAGATGACTATCTTGCTTTACATAAAAAACGTTTTCATCAGTTTCTATGCAAGTAGGGGTCAATTAGGACGCAGTACACAGTTGAGGGCTGTGAATAGAACTTTTAGCCTCATCAAAGTTTTTTTTTTAAAAAAAAGATCCTTTGGAGAGCATTTTGCATGGTAATAGGCACAAAGTTCAATTTTTTCAAGTAATCATAACTCACTCTCTTCAGTTGGGGAAAAAATAAAGTATCAATGTATTAAGTTTTTTAAAAGTATTTTTCTTCAGTCAGTTCCTTATTAATCTCCCTACATTCTGATATTTTCTACTTCTTGCCTTTAATCTGACAAACTGTGTTTCAATTAATTCCAGTAAATTTCAATGATCACCATTAAAAATCAAATAATTATTGTTAGGTTCACAAAAACAAACAAACAAACAAACAAACAACTACCTACACAATTTCATTTCTTCTCCAAACACCATTAATTATTTAGAGGAATTTTTGGAATAAAAATACACTATTGGCCATTATAAAAACATATATATGGTTGAAAAATAAGCTGTTTGAAAACAAACTGTAACATATTTCAATTTAAAAGACTCCGAAAAACATAATGGAAAAACATGAGTATCTGTCAAACAGATTTTTTTTAAGGCTATTAAAGTACCTGGTGGCACATCTATCACTACAACAGCAGTCATCAACTCCCATTATGAAGACTCTGTTCATTTTTTTTGTTGTTGTTCCTGGCTGGGTCTCCACATCTCATGTTAAACTTTTAAAAATAGAAACCAAAATTGTTCAGCTAAGGATTTTTCTGATAACAGTTCAAAGATTATTTCTATATCAGAATTAAAGGATATATATTATTTTTGAGAGACTCTTGTGCTTCATTCTTTGGAAGAAGAGTTTGAAATTTGACAGACAAATGGCCTTAGTTGTTTCAGTCCTGCCATTAAAGGTGCACATTGATGCAATCAAAGGTAAACTTTGATTAAGTTATAAAATGGCAATTAGCATCTGCATGAGGATCTTTGAAAACCTTGTATGCATTAATACCCCTATTAAATGCAATAAAGGAGGCAAGTCCACACATTTGAACAGGGCTCGGAGAGGGAGAGAAGATCAGAACTGGGAGCTTATAGATGAGTACATGGGCACAACAAAAGAGAGCTTACAGCCAACAAATAGATTGATTGCTAAACATCTGGGCACAAAAAGGGAGAAATTTAGGACAAGGGAAATAATTTTCCAAGGCGAATAAGAAAAAAAAAAAAAGATGAAAATCAGCTTAAACAAAGATGAAACAGAACAGAGTCTAGAGGAGAGTATGACACAAAAATAGGGAGGGATCATCTCCTGAGGATCATACGGAAACATCTTGTCTAATTGGCAGCTGCCATCTCAAGGCCCGCAAGGACTAATCACTCTACTAATCTTTGTGGCATACAGCACTTTCATCTTCCAAAACTGAGGTACTTTTCTAGAAATATAAAGTAGCTAGATTTAATGTAAGACTGGAAAAGCAAAATAAAATAATCTGTAACTTGAACAAGTGTGGGATTCCTGAAGGCCAGTGGTCATGCTGTGAGCAAGCCAGATAAGGGCAGAAGGGCGCCAGACCTAGATGAAAGGGCAGAAGGGCGCCAGGTCTAGCTGAAAGGGCGGAAGGACTGCTAACTAAGGGATAAGGAGATCGGCCAAGAGTCAGATAAGGAGTCAAAGAGCTGAGACAAACAACTAGAGGGGGACACTTGTTAAACGTGAGGACGGACACTGCTAGTTAGCCTATCACACTGTGTAGTTAGACTCGTGGACGCAGGGTCTTAACCAATCCTTGTAAAGAAGCGCTCGCGTGTTCGGGGAAGCCTTGCATATAAGCGCGATTGGAACTCTGAATAAACTGGCACTGCTTGATCACATTGATCGTGTCCGTGGTGTCCGAGATTCCCGCGTCGACAAACAAGATAAAAGTCTAAGTGTCACAATGCTCCTGTACTGCTAGAAACACTACAAGAGTATCTCAAAACATATTCAGCAGAGCATGTTTAATGATCCTTCTTTCTCTGGAAAAAGTTCCACAATCCTCCAAGTCTCACCACATATCTCAGAAAACATTCTTTAAGTCTATGCCTAAAACATACTGTTTTATGCTAGAATTAGTCTACAGAGAGTAATTCACTGTCTAGAGAAAGGTAATTTCTTGCTTTCATCAATTATTTTAACTGAGTTTCAGAATCTGCACGTAGAACAAGAGGTTTCAACTCTATCAATTATTTGCATGGTTATTAGTAAGATATAACACTTTAGACTTGTTTTCCTAGATTTTTTTAAAACAAACAAATCACTAAGTTCCATTAAAAAAAGGTTACACTAAAAGAAAAACAGAATTTCAAAATCCTGAACTCAAAAATTAAATCTGTCTGAATTAAAATGGATAATATATTTTCTGTAAAAAAAAAAAACAAACAAAAAAGGCTGCCACTATGAAAGTAAATTTTTGATAACACTGCTTTTTCTTTTCCAAACAATGAAATGAGAATAATATTTAGTAGTTCCAAAAAACACACACTAATTAGAAGTCATTAGTTCATGTTAAGTTTGAAGCAATACTTATTTCACTGATTCAGGTTTCAAAGTCAAATACATTATGTACGTAAAAGTACTTTAGAAGCATCAACTGCTTTAAAAATGCCAGTTTTCCAAACCCAGCCTCTTATTACAAGCATAACACATTCTTCTGTACAATACCTGGAATTTGAAGAACTTTCTGAAGTACATCTTTTCTCCCATCTGTGTAGTGTAACTTACTGCACAAACTAAGCTGAAATAAAAAGATTTTAAAATGATTTTAGAACTAGACTGTATGCCTCTATCAAAGTAGAAACAGTTTAGTATGCATGTGCTGCAGTTTAATTTAAGCTTGATTATATGTAATGATTTAAAAAATCATAGAAAAATGCAAGTTAGAAGATTTAATGATATTACATGTGTGTTCCTATTTCCTTTACTTCATGATGAATCACATCATCAATACAACAGTCTGGTTTGAGTTCTGCCACTGCCGCACTAGAAGCTGAAAGATTCAAGCGCTGAGAACTTGTCTGAAGATCAGCCTGGGAATAGAAAAACAAAGCACTGGTTATAAACGCAGCTACATAAAGTACTCTGTGAAGAAAAACAACTTGGTTTTGAAAAGCACTAGATTTCATGGACTAATATGCACCCTGTATGCTTTCACACACATGAAACAACTTAAATGTGCAACCTGATAATGTTAAAGAAAAATTTTAAAATATACATAAAGAATTCAATCCCTCTAACATGCAGCTCACAAAACCTCCACTTACTTTTGAATTCCACAATGTGAAACATTTGTAGAATTTCTGTTCTCAACGCATTATTTTCACCCCCAAAAACCCACAAAAACTATTTGAACTCATTTGAAATACAACTAAAATATAAATCAATATGTATTTTACAGAGACTTGCTCTGATTATATCATTGAAAGTGCAACCACTAAAGAATACAGCTTGGGCAATTTTCTTTGGCTATGCACGTTCTGCCACACACATTCTGTAAAGAAGCTTTAAGCCTATTAATTTTTTTTGATACAATCTCTATTTCTTTTTTTAATGGCTGAAGATTGTTATAATCCTTTCTATTTTTATATCTTTTTGTTTCTAGCAGTATTTTCTGGATTGGAAAAAAACTGGCAGATATTGCCTAAACTCTATGCATCAGTGCTAATTGCACTAGATACTGTCAGAAAATATACCCAATACATTTTTTATAATCTACCAAGTAGATGTATTTTCACATACCTTTACCAATATATCCTTGACCATTTGATTACTATCATTATGTACACTGATGTAACTGGAAAATGTCTCTCCTAGAAATATATTTCTGTTTAAAAAAAAAAGAATATATTTAAGTATATTTAACAACTATTATTAAACAAACAACAAAGAACATTCCACTAAAACCTCTTTAAGTTCAATTTCAGGAACTTTGTCTACACTAATTACCCACTTCAGTTCTTAAAAAACTACATAGAGGTAGCCTAGAAGGGCCACGAAAGAGAATTGCATAGAAGTCACAGTAAACTATACTGCACTGAGAGCACACCTAGTCAAAACCTTGCTCTTTTCTTCTTTTTCCAATGTTCGCAAGACAACATATTTCCTCTTAAGAGTTAAGTATGAGAATAGCTTAAGAGATTGCTCTCGAGTCCTAAGTTACACTGGCAATTTCACATCTGTACTGCTAAACTTCAAACTTCCAAGAGAAACAATTTCAAAAGAGAAACAACATATCTGAAAGCTTTACTAAACAAACCTGAACAGAATAAGATGGCTTTCAATAGCCACTAAAATTGCTGGAGTACATCTTGTTGGTTAGAACTGCAGTTTATAGCACTGTAATGATCCTTCTGTAAAACTGCACTGTAAAAATTGACTCACAGTCACAAATTTCTCTAAACTTTCAGTTCCCATTATAGACACAGTCAAGGTAGAGACAACACACACTATCCAGAATAGGTTTATATCTACTTCATGCAGCAAATTAAGAAAGAGAAGTTTTCAAAAGTCTTTAAAAAAAAAAACCACCACTGAGCACTTCACTGTATTACTCTATACTGTATTTCTTCACTCTGTGTTCATAAAGAGTAAAAAGCACAAATGAATTGCAAACCTGGTATATTGTATGTTGCAGTTATATTAAGTTGTTCTTACCCAAAATTTTGAGGCAAAGTAAGCATTTCTCCTAGCATCAAAGTTTCTGCTCCAGTTACAGTAGAAGGATCATCTTTCATGAGCTGGTTAAATAGATTACCTGTAGAAAAATGAAATTGTTAAAATCAAAATATCTCCAAGTCTAGAGTCATGTTCACACATAAGTTCTAAGATTTAACTACTTATTTCGATGCAATTTATTTTAGACATATTTACATCTAGGCCTAAATAAACTGATTGCAGAAGAAGAGCTCTATATGCCTGCTTATAAATTTTAACTTATTTTCAGGCATCTCTGCCAAAAAAAGCACTCTGTACACATGTTGAAAATCCCAGCCCAAAGGTGTTGTTGAAATTAACATTGAGCTTTTAAGGCAAATTCTGCTTGTAAAAAATGCAACTCAAGAGAATTAGCCATTCCTACTTAAGTTTTTTCCTTGTTTGCTTTGTATTTGAACAGAATTCTCTTCCCTTGTTTCATGCCTTGCCTCTTTCTTACACTTGACATCTAGACTGTATCTACTACTCAGAAATAACCCATGAACACCCCATTTAACAGCTCTCTATATACCAAGCATAAAGTGTTTAGCAAGGATTCTTGCAAAATCATTTTCCATAGTCTGAAAATTAATGTATCAGTTCTAACTAGCCAGGCCATTTTCTCCAGATGAAGATAACTAAGGCCAAACTCTTGTCTGTGCATTTGTCTAGCTTAGACTTGCTATCCATGCTAAATCACATACATGCCACCCACCGTGCCCATATTTTACAGGAATATTAAGTCTTATCACTGAAATTTTGACGTTGTATGTTTACAGTACACCCACCGAGTTTTCAAAGTTGTAGGTGAAGGGCTTTAGAGGAGCACCTATAGCTACTACCAAAGGAGTATTTCTTTCATATAACACATATCATTTCAGATTATAAACTACGGGAGATGGGTTCTTGTTGGCATCTCAACCACAGATGCTCACATGGCACAGATCTGCTAATATGCAGACAACAACCCGTAGAGAAGACATACCTGGCAAATCTCTCTCTTCACAAGTCACCGGAATATTAGTGAATAAAGTAGGCTTGGTTAGCCTCATCACTGTGAACCAGAAAACAAACCAAGGGTCAATGAAATGAGTATCCATCTTGGGATTTAAAAAATTGCTCTACTTTCACAAGCGAGAGTGATATAAAAGGACCAGACCTCAGTGTGAAAAAGGGTAACACCTCTTCAGCTCAGTTTATTTTGAACCTAAAAAAATTCTCTGCTGTTGTGAGATCCAGAAGCCTATTGCTCTTTTTGCTTCATTTCCTTGACGCACCAGTTTATACTGCTTTCAAGTTAGTACGTCAAAGGTCTTGGATGTGTTGCAGGACAGTGTGAACAGCTTCGTGGCCTTTTGTGGAAACATGGTTTCATTTCATACTGGTTTCATTTTTGTGCGTGTGGACTCTCCCAGGCTAATTATCAATGAGGACCCTTTCAGACACGCACTCCATTATACAAGAAATTCCATTTATTGTCTAATCTCCAGAACATATGCAAAACAGAGTGAAAGGTTTAAGATCAGACACCTGCTTTTACTTTTAGTCACATTTTAAAATCAAACCAGCAAAGCAATGACAACGGACTTGGCAGCCCACGTACAAAAACTATCTTATCAATACTGGCAGCAAAAAATTGAGGTTTTATCCATTATTAAAAAGTCCCTATTCCAAAGAAGTAGAATTTGGGAAGGCAATTTTAACTTACAATACTCAAAATTACATGATTTAAATGTATACTGCACCTAAGAAATGTTGCTTCTTAAAATAATTTCTCCCTATTCATACAAATCAGTGATCCTGGTCTTGCATATACCTTCAGATAAAAGCACTCGCATGAAAGCTGAGCATTTCTGACCTTATGTGGTGAACTGAATATGTAAAAATCACTGATTATTTTTTCCTTTGAACTTAGGAAATATAAAAACATAAATTTTCTGAAAATTAAATAAATGAACCTTGGGATTTCTCTTGAGCACAAATCAATGAACAGCCTAGTTCTGCACCATGTACTGCACTTGTATCTTTATTGTACTTTTGCATCATCTTTAATGTCATGTAAGCATTCATTATTTCCAGCTGGGTAAAATAATCAGTTGCTTTGATACGTTTTTGTGTGAAGGAATGGGCAGCAGTATCTCACCATAACTTATGCTACCCTAGAGAAACCTACACGAGTTTGCTATCAGTGACACTAATCTACCTCAGCTTTCAAGCAGAATACATTATCTTTGTAATGGAGCAATGTTGAAAAACTCGGCTTAAAGGCTTAGAACCAAATTAATTAAAAGCCCCCAAATAAACAAAAACAGAATAAATAATCAAATTCAACACTGCAACTTGAAAAAATACATAATTAAATATATATGCGAATGAGCTAAGCCTTCCTGAAACATGTCAAGATGAAGCTGCGTTTCAGCTTGTACACTGGCACTACCCAAGACTGCAATAATTTTAAGAAAATAAACGTGATCACTTCCTACTGCTCTCCAGTGTAGCGCTGCCAGCTCGCAGTGCAAGGACCGTTATTCGGGTAGCAGCCAAGATAATGGCAGAAAGCTGAAGGCCATTGCTGGGAAAGCGGACACTGAGAACTGCTGATATTTGGCAAAACGCTTTTTTACCTCTCTTCTGTGTGCATTAAGCAAACAGAAGAGGGCTACATTACTGACAACTACCTGATTGTATTCAATTCCACAGTAAGCTCATAATTTAGTACTTGCAAATCCTTTTAAAGAACCAAATGCTGCTCAGGTTTAATAACATGCCTAAAACAAGGATACAAGCAATAAACAGCAATAAAATAAAATCTCTGTACTAAGTCAAAACATATAAATTAATAGAGCATCATTTTATCATTACTGAATTAATATTAGGAAATACAGTATCTTTGCAGGACTACCTGTTCTTGCTTAACAAATATTGCTTTTCTTTAAGAACATCGGTAGGATATAAAACACTAATGATTTTAAAAAAAAAATCATGCTGCATTTTAAAATCTGACTATAAAAGGTAACTTTGTAATTTTGTTTTCTGATCTTTAAGATCCAAAAAAACCACAGTGAAACAACTTTAATGTCAACCCAGAGTTACTCTAGCCAGCATTTCACTTCCATTTTGCTAACAGCTAATCTCAAATAAAAGCCAAATAACAGTATCAGATTCCTTGAATATTCAGTCAAAATTTAGAAACATGCCAACAATCAAACACGGGCAATGCCATAAATTTTGAACTGTGAAGTAGTAAGTAATCTCTACAACAAAATATTATTATTCCAACATAAGGACATCAAACAAATAAAAGTTGCTATTAAAGCATATGTGGGGGGTATTTAATTTTCTAAGTATACTAAGTGAAAGTGTACTTAGGTGCAGTTCCGTTTGATGAAACAACCTTCAACAATTTAAAATGAAAATTTCATTTTTCTAGATCTTTATCTCCAGCTACAAAAGAATTATATCTTACTTGTTTAGCTCATCCTTTTAGTTCAACAGCTCTTTTATTCCCTCTGACCTTGGTCTACTTCCTTATCTCCTAGTTAGCAGTCCCTTTGTTCTTTCACTGAAACCTGAAGGCTGGAATTGAGCAGGCCTGCTGGGCAGCCATGTCCGCGCCTCTCTAACCATTCCTCTACAATTCCCCCTTTTTCTTTAGATTAGGTGACCCCGGGAAGCAAGCCAGCCTTGAGGTGTCAGATTCAGATTGTGTGAAAAAGCAGTTAACAAACATGACATTAAAGCGCGCAAACAGGTACA
>NW_010580532.1:10228-26246 GCF_000705375.1 Tinamus guttatus | reverse complement strand
TTTTCTAAGGTCAGAACAGGGCCAAGCACCACAGCCAGAGCCGCATGGCTGACGCACAGGTAGGAGGGGGTGATCAGGAAACAGTGACAGAGCCTCACAAATCATTTCTGGATTTTGGAGTTAGTGAATGACCCTGGTAATGCCGTGATTGGCAAAGCATCTTGAATAAGAGAAAACAGAGACTTGAGCTCCGAGCAGGGCTGCCAGCCTGTTCCCCCTCACTCCTCGCTGGCGTAGCGTGGACCACCAGCACGATAGCTCCACTTTGCTTCTAGAGGACACCGCTGTGATAACTCCTCTTCCCCGCTCCCTTCTGGGTACCTGGTATGTTCTGTGCCACCAGCTCTTTCTCCAGGCTCTTCATGCGATTGTAGAATATGTTATCTTGTTCGTCAGTGTTCTTAAGTTCTCCTTCAATTTCAAAGTGCACATCTGGAGCAGCATTTGTGTTGCCCACGTGATAAAGAATGTCAGCAGTGCAATTAACAGTATAGCAGTCCTGTTACAGAGTTAATCATGTGTATCAAAAGTTAATGTATGTACAGTATTTTTAATTTGCACTTTTAAGTTTTTTTTTCATTATGTAGTTGGTATTTTGTCTGCGACTGACCCATGAGAATTGGGATTATTTAAAACAAGGTCAAATTCATAGCATCCCTGTGAATGTATTTTAAAGGTGATTTTCTTTCTGCCATGATGTAGAAGGTGATGCCCAGTGGGGTGTAGAATGGTGCTTGTGTTTCGCAATTGGAGAAATGGATTAAAATAACTTTGACTAGAAACTGAGAATTATGCCAAAATGTCCATGTCATCCTTCAGTTATCTTCATGTGTCATGGTGATAGGCACCAGCTATTAGCTTTTGTGGTATAGCAAATGATAGTTTTCTTTTGGGGGAGGTTCAGCACTTTTTTTTGTCTTTTTTCTTTTTTCCTTGAAACTTACTGAGTATCTGCGGGCCTCAACTAGGATCAGCAGCACAAAATGTCAGCTCAGAAGTGCCAATTCCTGCCCATAGAATGTATTAATTAAATGAATCTGAACTCACTTTCTCCAGGGTGTCTTCTAACACCAATTTCAGATTGTATTTACGTCCAACGTTGTCGATGTCCTAAGTGTGCAAACATGAAGAATATTTTGTTTTGTAATCCTGAACTGCTTTGCATTGCGGAGAAGCTCATAGTTATTCCTGCGAAATGCATTGCAGCAGAGTCACTGTCTGCAACACCAGTGAGAGCAGGACTATTATTTCCTCCTACCGTGTTTAGATTTGCACATTTAATATGTGCCAGAGGTAACATCTGATTAGGTATCTCCAGATCCATTTCCAGACCTTACTGCTCAGCTCCCGTGTTAGAGCTCACAATATGCTCCTCTCCCAAAACTGCTGCTTGGTTAAATACTGAGCTGCGAGAGGCTTCATGGGGTTCCTTTAATTAATTGCATTTTGCATTATATCACACCTTGATGCATGTCTTAATCTCCCTGTGCCAACACGTCCAGTATTGAGTAAAAGTCCTGAGAAGGTGAAGGATCTGTGCAGACTTGGCCTGTTCTCAGCCTGCGTTTCACCCATGAGGTGCTGCAGCCCAGGAGACACCCGGCGTGAGAGGCCGTGCTGAAGGGTGCTGAGATGCAAGGGTGGCTTTTATCTCTGCTTGCTCAATCTGCAGAAGAGGCCTAGTTTGAGTGTTTTTTTAGGATTTGCCATTGACCATTTTAAAAGGCCTTCTCCTCATCCTTGTCTGCTCATTAGCCTGTCCATGAAAGATAAGCTAAGCTGCTGCCCGCAATTCCGAAAGCAAATAACCACGGAATAACCCGCTTTGTTCCTGCTCAGTATTACCGCCGTCTTCGGTGGCAGAGCACAATAGCTGGTTTTATCACCAGCTACAAAGTACAGCAGGAGCAGGGCAGTCCCGGGGGGCACGCAGCAATGGGCCCCGCTCCACGCTGAGGTAGCCAAGGGAGCCGCGGTGCCGCCGCGCTGGGCTGCCCCGCTCACCCCGGTGGCCACCAGCAAGCAGGATCCAGCAGGATCCCAGGCAGGGTCGGGAGGCTCCCGTGGGCATCCAGGCGGGATGCAGCAGCCCCGCAGCTCACCTGGGCGCTGGCGGCGGCGACGTGGCGCAGGGGGGGGGCGCCGCCCCCCCCGCGGCCTCCACACGTGGCAGGGCGGGCGCGCGCGGGAGGCACCTCCTTCCGCCTTCACCGCCATCAACGCGTGTGTCTACATATATATTATATTTTTTATATTTTAAAAAATATTTTATATTTTATATATATATTTAAATATATGTAAACCCCAGAAGCACACTAATTCAGAGTGCCAAGGCTTCCCCCTCCTGTTGAGCTTGCCCAGTGAAAGCGATACCGCCAGGATACTTTGTGTGAGAAAATTGCTGGCATGTGCAGAGGTGGAAAATCCTGCTCTTACGTCAGCTAGCAGAAAGGTCTAAAGGTGAGCGGGCAGCGTCCCTCACTGCACACAGGAGAGACTGTTTTTTTTTTCTCTCTTTTTTTCGTCTTTTTTTACTCTTCAGGGTTTTTTTTTCTTGTTTTATTTTTTTTCTCTCTTTTTTTTCGTCTTTTTTTACTCTTCAGGGTTTTTTTTTCTTGTTTTTTTTTTCCTCTCTTTTTTTCTTCGTCTTTTACTCTTCAGGGTTTTTTTTTTCTTGTTTATTTTTTTTTCTCTCTTTTTTTCGTCTTTTTTTACTCTTCAGGGTTTTTTTTTTCTTTTTTTTTTTTTCCCTCTCTTTTTTTCGTCTTCTTTTACTCTTCAGGATTTTTTTTTCTTGTTTTTTTTTTCCTTTTTTGTTTTTGCTCTTTAGTTCTTTTTGTTTCTTTTGTTGTTTTTGAGATTACATCATCACAATCTATTAGTTTCCAGCTCCCAAATGAAGAAACCTCTTCCTTCTCTTAAGGAAGTAGTGACACTGGAGGAATGAAGAAGGACTAGAACTCCCCCTCCAACAAGCTAATGAAATATTCTCAACTGTTCTTTCAGTCACTGTTAGGGCGTTTAGCCCTTTCAGTTAAGCATAACAAAATCACAGTGTGAGAATTTTGGCCTTATGAAACTCTGGTGAGAGCATCGTTTGTGTGACATGGTGCTCTGCGCTTGCTTGTGTGTTTTTAGGTTTGAATTTACGCACAAGAAACAGAGCGGTGGGGCAGGCCAGTATGGCAAAGTCATAGGGGTCCTCGAGCCTCTGGATCCAGAGGACTACACAAAGCTGGAATTCGAGGACAGGACCATTGGCACAAACATCCCCAAACAGTTTGTGCCTGCTGTGGAGAAGGTATGAAGCATTTTGTGATTGCTGTGTGTGCTGTTTGTCTTACCCCAGGCAAAGAGACATTTTCCATTACTTCAGTAGAAGCAGAATCGACTTTGTGTGTTTTTGCTTAATATCTTACATTCCTAGGTTTTCCACTTAATTTAGAAGCGACTGTTTGTTTTCTTTGCTAGCGTGTGCTTAGCTCTATTTCCATAGCAATGCCTCTGTGCAAAACGTAGCCTTTCCTTCCTTACAGTAAAACAAACCTACCCCTTTGAATCTGCCTTTTAATTCCCCTCTTCTGCTTTTGATTGTGGTCACTTGATCCTAATCTCTAATTCTGAAATATGTTACATAATTTTTTTGTTATTTTTCAGAGACCACTTACATAAGAAACTGCAGTTAAATTTGATTTCCTGATTAAATTACCCAATATTCTTTCTTTTTCCCTGCTTTGGTGGCAGCTTCTGTGTATGCCTCACTTCATGTAACTGCTTAGTTTATCACATATGGCTTTAAATAATGTCTTTTTATCACCATCTTAGCACCATCTCTGGATTCTTGTAATAAATAAACTAAAAGAATTCTGTTTTTCTTCTGTGATGCAACACATCATGATTTTTGCCAAACACATGCAATCTTAAAAGAATTCTGTTCCTCAGTCAATTGGTTAATGTAGTTGCTCTCCACATGGAGCCTTTTTCAGTTATTGTTCACAGGCTTTATTTAACAAAACAAAATCCTGAACCCTTATCCTCAGTTTCTCATCTGATTTCTAAGGTGATATCAAATTGAAAAACAACAGTACAAAATTTTCAAATGCTAGAGAATTTAAAAGTTTTCCCCACTATGTTGTATTCTGTTGTCATTTCATCAAACAAGAACATTCATGGTCCAGATGTGTGATGGTTGTTAAAAATGATGAAATACAGCTATAGTTATATTTCCATATAGCTGTCATTAAAGCTGCTGGTTTTTTGTTTGTTTGTTTGTTTTAAAGTTTCATTTTAATTTAAAAGCTAACTTTGAGGTGTTATTTGACAGGGATTCCGAGATGCCTGCGAAAAAGGTCCCATGTCAGGGTACAGGATATCTGGACTCCGGTTTGTCCTGGATGACGGTGCACATCACATGGTGGATTCTAATGAAATCTCCTTCATCAGAGCAGGAGAAGGAGCTCTAAAGCAAGGTATAAAGTTAGTGATTTGAACATGCAGTGCTGCTGGAGCCAAATTAAACCACCTCATCTTCTAGTGTGCACTTATTGCCTGGTGTACGTGCATGCATACATTCCAAGTTTGTTGGCCAGTTACATAGCACAGAATAAATGCAAAAATATAGAGAATTTTAGAGGAGGCAACCTAATTCTTGTAGCTGTATGAAGGAAAAGGCAACCTTTTTTCTTAGATCACACTAAAGAAATATGAACAGCTTAATCTTTATAGAGATAAGAAAATAACATTCTGTCAAACTGCATGTCTGCTGGCAATATGGGCTCTGAAATAGAAGGTAGTGGGGGACAGAATTCTGAAACAGTTGTAACCTTTTCCTCATTGATGCCGCAAACATTCAGCATTAGCCACAAAGACACCTCATTGCTGTACACAGGAGGATCTTGAGTGGTTCCAGGCTTGTTCTCTGGCTTGTCTTGCTGCATGTGAGTTTAGCTAGGAGTTAGTTTATTTGGTCTTGCAAAACACAAGTTCCGTGAGTAATACATTACCATTCAGTGTTAAGATCATGGGTCTAATAGAAAACATGTTGCCTTAGCTGTCACTTCTGGCCCTACTGCTGCAAGTCTGTGACAGCACCTTGTTTTCTTGCAAGGCCAAATTAAACATAGTTTAATGTGTATATACTAGGTAGCCATAAGAATTACAAGTTTTTTAATTAATCTTTTGTTTTTTTTTTTCCCTTCCAGCCATGGAGAATGCCTCTGTGCGTATACTTGAACCCGTTATGGCAGTGGAGGTGATGGCACCCATCGAGTTCCAAGGAGCAGTGACAGCTGGCATTAACCGCCGTCACGGAGTGATCACGGGACAGGATGGCACCGAGGATTACTTCACTCTCTATGCTGAGGTGTGTCCTGTTAAATGATTGTTTATTATTTATCTCCATTGCTCTTTTTCTTGGTAACACACATAGATTTATAGCTAAGTTGCTAAGCAGCAGTGCATAGCATTAACTTGCAACTCAGCAGTGCAACATAAACATAATATTACAATGCACTGCATGCCTGCAGTGTACACAGTGCATACAGTGCAACATAGGGCTGTTGTGAGTCTGCCTTGCTTCAGCCAGCTGACTGAGCTAAACGTTACAGTGGCAGAGAAGGAAGGGACTTCAGGTGTCGTGCAGTTTGGCATCATGCTCTGTTGGCTGCATCGACTCCCCCAACTGCGCTTCAGTGCTCGACCAGGACCCCCTTAATAAACCAGGTCTAGCAGCTGATCTACTTCCTAGTGAAACAAGCTGTGCAGCAACATGGACACACATCTGTCATGAAATCATTTGTCAGCTCTCTTTCTTCAGCTGTTAAAAGGAGACGTTAATAATTGGAGCTGCACGCAATGGTTGCCTTCCAAGCCTTTAGTGTCCCTTCTAAAATGTGTTCATGTTCACGTTAGGTCATAGGAGATGCATTTCTAACAATGGATGTGGGATAAATCATCTCAGCAAGGGCTGGGTAGTGACAAAACACGTGCTGTGTCATTCCTGTTTTCAAAAGCACAGTGTGTTTAAAAGCTGCAGTCTTGACTTTCTAACATGACGGTCTCTTGCTTTGTAATGTTGATTACTGACTCTGGGATTTTCCAATATCTGGTGTATTATAGCTCAGAGATCTTTGGGGTTTCCCAATGAGTATACATTATGAACATTAATTAAATGAAATAGAGTTATGTAAAAAAAAAATTAAAAAGTTAGCAAAAAGTCAGTGATGTTTACAAAGAACACAAGATTTTGCAAAGTCTCTTTGTAGCATAATAAAGACTGATTGGATTGTAACCAAAAATTGGTTGGAAAATTGGTTGTTCCTACTACAAGAATAATATGTTTCATCTGTGTGGTTTTAGGTACCACTGAATGATATGTTTGGATATGCCACCGAGCTGAGGTCTTGTACTGAGGTAAGTTCTTTCAGTATTTTTTTAACTATGCTTATTTCCATATATAAAGTGTGTTAATTTGCATTGTCTTATACATAGCATGAGTAGCCTTAAAGGGATTAAAATAAAAACAAAAAGGCAGAATAGAAGAAGATTACTAGAGTTATTACAGTTACTTTATCTGTTTCTTAAATATCTTAGTATTAGCTATGTCATTTCAGGCTAAAGATTTCTCTTAAACTTTGGGGAGGAAGGCAATAGTCTTAAGTAACTCAAAGTGGTAAATACTGATAAAGATATTGAATTCATAGGTTGCAAAAGTTTTTGCATACTCCCAACATTCTGTTTCAAATGTCTGCAAGCCAAGAGATTTTTGAAGGAAATGCTTGCATTAATTAGGTGTCCCTTTTAGCAATATACATTTCTATGGCTAAACATTGAATTCCTAGATGCATTTGAATCAGGTGAGGTATTTTCTTAGTGTTTTACTAATAATTTCCTATTTCCCATCTCCTGTGATACAGAAGTACTGTATTCTGTGAGCATGTGAATGGATTGTTGCTAATATCATAATTGTTCTCTGAATTTTAAGCAAAACAACCACTGGGATGGATATTACAGGCAATTTATAATCCCTATTACAGGCAATTTGTAATCCCATATCAAAGAAACAATGTTCAGATACTGTTTGTTTATTTTGGATCTCATAACTACATGCCTCAACATGCAATGTTGTATACTTATTTGTAAAATATTGTTTACTTCACAGACCATGGTGTGGCTGAGTGCAAAACAGTTCCTTGTTCAGCATCCTAACTTTGATATATATTTTTTTCCAACTCTTCAGGGAAAAGGTGAATATACCATGGAGTACTGTAAATACCACCCATGTTTGCCCAGTACCCAGGAAGAAATAATAAACAAATACCTTGAGGCCACGGGGCGACTTCCCGCGAAAAAGGGCAAAGCCAAGAGCTGACTTTCTTCTCCTTGAGCACATTGAACAGTTTTTCACAATCTCTAAGAGCTCAGTTGCCCAAGTGATACAAGGGACTGATGCTGGATGGATAAATACAGACTGCAGGAGGACTTCATTGCATCTTCATGCCCTTTTTTATGGTATTCTCAGAAGTCGCTGGGAGATTACAGCTGAATTGTTCACTTGTAGATGCCACTCATTAACAAAATATATAAATACAATAACATTGACGATAATTTGTCTTGAATTTTGTCTCAGGTTGTATTAAAATCATTTTATTTTTTTACTTGATAAAATATTATTGTGTAATTAGGCTAGTTACTGTTTCTATTTTTGAAAGATTAAAAATCCTAAACATTTAGGAGGCTAAGTGTTAGCTGCCAATATGGTGAATATTTTTTGTTCAGGTGTTCCAAAAAGATCCTTTGGTGTTGCAGTTCACTGCAGCATACAGTCTAGGAAAAAATGCTAATGTTTTATTCTCATCCTTCAGAAACAGTGTTAAGATCCTCCAGAGCCATAACTCAGCTGTTAGTGGAACTGGTGTTTCACCAAATCTACTTATCACAGATGGTGTGATGCATTTTAGGAAGCTGGTAAGAACTTACATAGAAGTAAACTCTTTCCTAAACCATGTGCAAGATGAGTTCCTGTATATGTTGTTTACTTGGCTCTAGGTGCTCTACCTTCCTAAAAGAATCTCTTTGTCATAAAACCAAACAAAAAGATTCTTTTTTTCCAAAATCTTAAGAGATCATGTTCCTGTTGATGTGCTTATCTTGAGAATTACGTAACTAGATACTGTTAACTTATAATACAGAGAAAAATTGAAGCTGTTAAAATTAGGTGAGAGAAAATATAGTACTTCTTAATGTTATTACCAAAAGATCCACTATGCATTTTCCTTGCGTGCTCTCTCTTCTTGACTTTCTCTGCTTGCAGCATTTTTGCAGACTTCCAGTAAACAGGGAATGAAGTTCCAGTTCAAAACCAACTGCATTCCTGGCACAGGATTGTGCTTGATGTTTACCAGACACAGAACTGTAATGGCTGGGCTTTTTTTGTCTCAGTCCTAACAGAAAGACGGTGAAAATTACACATTTTAAACTTGAAGTAAGTAGAGTGTCAGAGATTTGTCAGGGGCATGTAAATATTAACTAAACATGGGCATAAGGTTGTGTATGAATATGACGTTGCTTGGGGCCAAATCCTTCTTGTTTCCCTTACATCTGTAGCTTTTCGTTTTTTGTGAAGAAAAAATGCATCTGGAACTAATTTTAAGGAAAACCCTACAGGTTCTCCGTCATTTAGGGATTTTCTTAAGCAAACAAACATTCCCCTACCTTTGCCAAAATTCAGAGGAGACTTAGAAAAGCAGTATGAATGCAATTGCAAAGAAAGAAAAGCGGTAGTTATGTTAGTTGTATTTTTGGCTTTTATGTTTTGCTCATTAGAGGTCAGTCGTGATGTGAAGTCTTGGCTCTGATGCTGCCACATGTGTATTGCTGCTCCCCAAATCTAACGCAGACGACGGGACCGCGCTCGGGACCGCACAGCGCAGGGACGGCCGCACCACGGTGGGGTCTGCTGCACTTAATGACCACAACTCTCTTCTCTTGTGGGCATCCACTCTGCCACGGATATTCTTATTGTGCTTTTTGGCGCTGTGAACCGAGTCTTGACTCAGAAAATGTTTGCCTTTACCAACAATCTAATAATGGTAACTGAATTTTGCTTCAGTAAAAATTGCGTAGATAATTTCAGGTTTTGTTCCGCCGACTGAAATCTTGGCCCAAAAGACTTTGATGGAAATTTTGCCATTCATTTCCAACCAGCTGGTACTTTTCCAGAAGTTAGGATTGTGCAGTTTCTTAAGTGAGATAAAACTTGTGCTGCTTACTCGAGGTCAAAGTTACACGGGTTTGTCAAACTGGAAACAAACGATTCTCTGTTCTGGGCTTGGAAAGCAGTAGCAAAAACCGTACTTTGTTAGTAAGAAAACTAACCTTGTAGCTAATTATATTGCTAAAATAGAGCCCCAAAGTACGAAACTACTGTACTATTTTCTTGTTTAAATTCTTTAAAATTTTTAATCATCAGTTTCCTATTGAAGTTGTCATTAAAAGCTCTGATTACATGTTTTGCCGGTACAGAAGTAAACACGGTGTATGAAATGCTGTTTTACTGAATTTATTTTAACATGTTACGTGCTGACATAAAAAGCTTCAATCAGTAAAAGTCTAGGAAGAGAAATACAGTTGTATAAAATGCCTGAATTATTTTGGGCTATCAGATCACACAAGATAACCATCTTCTAGTTGTGTTCAAATAACTTAAATCATCGTTACTGATTACACATCACTGGTAGCCCAGGATACTACAAGTTGTAGAAGAAAATAACCATTGCAGAAGGCAGAGACCACTGCCTGCTTCCAAGAGTAAGGCATACTTAGTACCTGGGGTTTATTTATCCTGATAGAAATTGTTAAGGAAAGAAAGCAACAAGTCAAAATAGTTTAGCGTTATCTTAGAGAGCAAAGGTGAGGAAGTGTGCTTGCCCTAAGCCCAGAATGGAGAATTTGATGTGAAAGGACAAAAACACATTCTTGCAGTAAGACTTTGTTGTATTTAAGATGGGTAAAAGACATGGCAGTTATTAAAATGTAGTATCTGATTGACTGGATATTGTGATAGCAGGCTGTTCTCAGCCAAACCCGAGCGTGGAAATTTTTATCTGTCTCCTGTTCAGTCCATCGTCGTTGGAGCTTGCAGCAAAATCTCCACCCATCCTGCAGACAGACAAAAAGACACAATATCTGCATGTTTGACAAACACTTCCCTTGTGGGGTCGTAGACTGGTGGTGGACAGAGAAGAGACAAAAAACCCCCACATTTTCCTTAAATCGGTGTTTTCTCAGTTGACTTTGCCAATACGAGAGGATAAACTTTGTTTCTTTTTTAAGCAGGAATTGCTGTTCACCAGCAGGACTTGGGCCAGTGAGTCATAAAAGAAAACTCAACCTCTGCTGTGTGTAATGATACTTGTTTTATTGGAGATTTAAGTTAAAAAATAGCAAATAATATATCTATCCAAAAATGGAAAAAGAAGATTTAGTAGACAAGTATTTCTTATAGTGACAGAGTAATATTTTTTCTCAAGATTTTTATCCAAATATATTAACTTTGTTCACTTAGTTGCATAAAATCAGCCTGTGCATGTATATCTGTGAATGTATATAGTAGCAAAATTCATTTAGGTAGATCTCTAGAATGTGTGAGTTTTTACCATGTAAGAAATCAAACATTCATTCTGGAACAGACTAGTGAAAGTATTTAAAGTCACTGAAGTGTGACTAGTGTAGAAAAGTTATCAGAACTCTGGATTTATTAACTCGAGGGTCCTCCCATTTAATATACAAAGCTGAAAATCATCTCAAAAATTTTCTTCTTTTTCCTGTGAAATTCCAGCAGCAGATCCAGATTCCATTCCAGATGTCTCTTCAAACCACTGATTCTCTGAAGCACAGAAGTACTTTACTTTCTGAGGGTGACCAGGAAGCCAAATGACACGCAGGTGGCATGAAATCATTTCCTGGGTAATAGATTTAAGAAAAAGAAAAGAAAAAAAAAGTTATCTTTATGATCTTTCTGTAGTTTTTCTGCTGATGAAAGTGGGTATTACACATCTATGCTTTCTTACCTGTGTTGGAATTTCGTGAAGTAAGACGGTGTAGTCAAACTCAATAAAATCATCTTGCCTTATCTGGACAGGTAACAAAGGAAAAAGGAACCAAAACCACAATGTTATATTGTTGAAGTGTAGTACCTGCTCTGATTAATTAAGTGCATTTAGCCTAATAAGGAGGAGAGAGAAAAAGAGACTTGAGATGCCAATGGTAAGATATGTTTTTGCGTGTGGAGAGGAGGGGAATTGGGAACAATTCCTGTGCCAAGACTCTGAGGACACTAACTGGAGTGGGGCTTTGCAGTTTGACTGTGCTCTGATGTGAAACTAGGCTTATTCAGATGCCAGTTACTTAAGTTAACACTTGAATGAATGTGAGAATCCTATTAATCTCTCTAAAAATATATAATTCTGAATAACCTGGGAATAGAAAGCAAGCACACTATAGATCACAGGTGACTGACACAGAAACAAACCTTTAGAAAGTCCTATATGGAAGAGCTGTGCAGTTTGCTTCCCAAGAGAACTTGTATCAAATACTAAATTGATGCTAGGAAAATAAAAAAGAGTGGGAGTGACTTAGCATGGGGGTGCTGAATTGCAGGACCACATGTGTAAATCCTCTGATGAATCCTGCAGAAGCCAACTGATGTGCTCATGCAAACAGAACAGCATTTTGTCCAAATGACTAATATTTTTCTACCAAGCTCTGAATAACTCCATAACTCATTCTGATGGAGATACTTTTATGTGAAACCACTCGGATCTTGGAAGCACACAGATGCTGCAGAACATGTGAGCTGTGGCTGGCTGGTTTGTTTTCTCTTGCCTGGTGGACAGGGTTCGCCTCTAAGGCAGACTGGTAATTTGGACTTGGCTTACCCACTGCTTTGCAGACTTGACTTGTGCCATGGAGTAACTCAAGTTCTCTGTTGATTTTTCCCACATTATTTTGCTGCTGCCAACAACAGCCAAAGCCCACACTGGCTCAAAGGCAGGTTCAATATTTCCATAGCTGTCTGAAAGGGAGAAATAATATAAAAATGATGAATTCTGCCTGCTCATCAGGCAAATGATAGACCGCAGAGTCCGGCGCCGTGGCGCAGAAACACTTCATAACTCTTCCCTCGGACACGTCGCAGCCCTCAGCGTGGAGGACGGACCGCTGATAAACTCATGTGGCTGCAGAAGGACGAAAGCAGGAGGGAACTGGAAGTATCACGGGACGTTATTCGTGACCCCCTAACCCAGCAGGAAAAGGGGGACCAGGGCCCTCTATTTCTGGGATGGGAAAATTCAGTCATCCCTTGTGAATTCCCATCCATAGGTGGAGGAAGATTTGCGCGTTAAAGCAGTCGTTTACTTGAGTTTTAATTGAATATAGATTTGCATAGGCCTGCTCTCAAATCCTGAACAGTTGACTAACACTCTTGCTAAACCCAGCAGGCGTTTTTCTCCCCAAGGATTTTTGGCAAGGTGGAACTTTTTGGGGAGGGCAAGAGGGAGGAGGAGAGTTAGTCCTGGTTTTAGGGTGCTGCTGTGGAAACACACCTACTTTTTAAAACACGTGCACGTTCCCTTGCATTCTTAAAAGTGCCCGAAGTCTTTGATATAGCATAAGATTATTTGAGGGAATATACCTGGAATGTCATTTGCAACTATTGGTTTGGTTTGTTGCTTTATTTTTTGGTAAATTTTGTTGTCCTCTTCTTGGATTTGCTTCTCATCTTTGCTGTCTACACAGTTGATAGTGACAGCAGGCGGAGAGTTTCCCTTCTCAAAGAGCACCGTAGCAAGGCAGCTCCCAACGTTCTCCTAGAAAGGTACAACTTCAAACTGTTATTACCAATCAAGGCTTAAGTGTAGCACATTTTAAAAAGAGCTCTTGATACAATCACGTGAAACATATGCATAGAATACATACATTTCTATATGAGATTCTTTGTAGGAAACTATGAGGATCACAGACAGTCTTTTAGAAGATTTTTTTTTCAGAAATGGGTTAAAGAAAGACTAAAAAAAGTGATTTAGCAAGTGTAGCAGAAAAACTAAATCATCTCGGGGATATGTTTGAAAGTCCTTAGCAAAGGATCCTAATTGATAACAACATTGACTGATTTTGTTATACAAAACATCTGCCTTAGAACAAAAACAATGTAATGCTTCATATTACAATTCTGAAATTTGAGTTTCAGAAGACGTGTGTGTAAGGGCAGAGCAGATGCTTACCATAAAATTGCTAACGGCAGCTGAGAGGATGACTGGAGAGGGGGTTATAACTGCTAAAAGACAAGACGCTGTGCAGTGTCTATTCCTGTCCTGGCAGACCCAGCATGGGGACAAGGAGCAGGATGTGACAGCTCCGGAGCGCGGTGCCCGCAGGGGCTCCCGCAGCGCTGAGCAGCGCAGGGAACCGCGTGAAGTGCTCCGACCGCTACGGAGGCAGAGAAGGGATCAGACAAAACGCTGCGTGGATAGCAAGAGGAAGCCCTGCCCGTGCTGTGCAAGCAGGTAAAAGCAAAGAATAAGTCATTTTATTGAGAAAGACTGATTTAGAGAAGCAGTTAAATATACCCTGTTTTACAGGTGTTGAGGTTTAACACACGCTGTTGGGGAAGACACAGTTGGGCTGTAAACTTACCCTGCTTCTGTAGTCTTCGGTAGTGAACTGCAGGTAGTATTTATGACCAACTCCTGGGATGCTCTGCAAGAGAGAGGAGTTCTGTCCACGCTGTAACTACAGCCTTACATATTACTATAACTTAATCACTGCTGAGCACGTGGCGCAGGCAGCCCTGCGGTAACACACATCAGCACCCCGTGTTCTGAAGAGGGCAAAGGCAGGATGAAGAGAGCTTGAAAGTAGTATCTGGGGGCATGGGAATCAACTGGAAAACAAATAACCTTTTTTGTGTTGGTTGTGGCTGACAGCTGCTGCTGGCGGTTGTGCTGGGTGTTTTTGTGTTGGTTGTTGCTTTGGTTAATTCTGATTTTGCTGTGAGGTATCACAGACTGCTCTGACCCCTAGCAAGCTGAAACAAGCTTGTTTTCAATACTGGTCCTGAAAAGTAATAATTACTATGAACAGGATCAGGGTATCATTTAGCAGGGCAAAAGCACAGCCTGCAAAAAAGTATTTGGATGATCTGCTCTTTACTTCATCAGTCAGTCCTCCAGCAACTTTGAGTATACTCATTTGGCAGGGAGGAGTCTGAGTAACAGAATAGCAGTGACTTCACATTTATAGACCACTATTTGCTTGTAAGCTGTCTGGCATATTTTTGTCATTTGATTAAATTGCTCATACGTACATCAAAGTAAGTCTTTTCTCCATGCTATACTGTGATTTATTAGGTAAGGTTTCTGATAACACCAGTCAAATCACTTCAGCATTTGAAAGTTTCTTCCTTTCACATCATCCATTGCTTTACTAAAAGGTGGTCTCCCTTGTCGCCAACCTCTTCTTGCTTCTATTCTCCAACTCTCAGTGACTCTAACGCTACTTGTTCAGTGTATTTTGGTACACAGGTTTTCTGCTTTGGGACACGTCGGGTAGCATGTGGAAAATGCGTTTTACGGGAGAATGCAAGCTGCCTTTCAAAGTGTGCCTTTAGGTGAAATTGCTGTGTTCCAGGGACAGCATTGATTCGGGAGCTTGCTTGCTTTCTAAACAACACTCTTCAAGTAAATAGTAGGGTAATTCTGGCCGTTTGCATGACATTGAAGGTTAAAATCCTAAGCAAATGTGTGCATGTTTTACTTATCAAAAGTCAGACCTTTTTGCTCCCATCATACTTTCCGCCAGGAAGCCATTAATAGCAAAACAATCACAAAGTTTAATTCTGAGGCCAAGGCCACCAGCCTAGCACCTGCCTTAGTACATACACTAGTTGTGTACTGCAGATAGGAGGTCAAACTGGCTTATTTACTCGCTCCACTTTTGTAACATCTCATCCTGAGGCTCCTGAAGAGGAAGCCACCGCTTGGCCCCGATGGCGCCGCGCAGGGAGCGGGGAGGCCAAGGACGGCAGCCGGACACAGCCCAGCCCCGCTTCCAGTTCCCACCGCCGCGCCTGGAGTTGGTCCGTGACCCCGGCATCCACGAGCCAGCTCGGGAACGGAGCTGCCCGTGACGCGCCGAGCCCCGCGCGCCCGGAGCGCGGCACGGAGCCGGCAGCACCTTCACCTCCTCCCTGCGAGGCAGCATTAACACGCACGAGCATATACGTGCATACGTATATAGTGCACATATACACACACACACATGTGCACTTCTGAAGCAGCAGTGCATGTGCGTGTGTATATATGCACATATATAGCAAATATATATGCATGGGCACTTGTGCATATATATACACACACATATAGCTTGTTTACAGTGCACATGCATATAGACACACCTTTAACATTTACAGTACACATACATATAGCATACATAATGCACATGCAGACATGCATATGGCATATGCACAGTACACATCGCATAGAGTACACATGGATATATACAACACACACACACCTATAACTTGTTTACAATGCACATGCATATAGACACACCTTTAACATTTACAGTGCACATACATATAGGATACATAATGCACATGCAGACATGCGTATGGCATATGTGCAGTACACATCACAGAGTGCACATGCATAGGCACATATACCCCACACCACATGTATTCATGGTGCACATGCATAGATGCAGACCCATAGCATATATATATACTCAGTGCACATGCATAGATGCCTACATATAGCATCTATAGGCACATGCATAGATGCAGACGCATAGCATATATATACATGGTGCACATGCATAAATGCAGACACATAGCATCTGTAGGCACGTGCATATATCTATGCATGTGCACTATGAATATATATGCTATGTGTCAGTGTCTATGCATGTGCACTATGTATATGCAGACACATAGCATATATATTCATAGTGCACATGCATA
>NW_010580531.1:9138-23282 GCF_000705375.1 Tinamus guttatus | reverse complement strand
AGGTCACCAGATGCCGAGGCCCGCCCCACAAGCCAGAGTGAACAACGTCAATATAAAGCAGGTTCAACTCACTCTGCTGTCATCTGCAACAGAGCTTTATACCAGTACACGTGGTCATGCGCTAAGAAGCAGCATTCTCATTGGTCGGTCTACAAGCTCACAGCTGATTGGTGCTCTTCCCGGTGCTTGGTTGCTAGGTCTCCTGGGCGTCAGTCCAGTCCCCCTGAAACTTGCCCACGAACACGTTCTTCTCCTCTGGGTGACCCCCGAATCCCATTACCCCAGTTTCTTATATTCTTACAAAAGTACTAAGGCCCCAACAAGGCCCCAACACACACTGCTGGCTCATATTGAGCCAGCTGTTGGTCAATACTACCAGGTCCTTTTCTGCCACACAGCTCTCAAGCTCTGCAGCCATTCTGCCCCAGGCCTGTAGCGTTGCCTGGAGTTGTTGTGACAGAAGGACTGCACCCAGCACTTGGCCTTACTGAACATCATACAGTTGGTTTCAGCCCATTGATCCAGCCTGTCCAGACCCCTCCGTAGAGCTTTCCTACCCTCAAGCAGATGTACTCTCCCTCCCATCTTGGTGTCATCTGCAAATTTGCTGAGAGTGCACTCAATTCCCTCATCCAGATCATCGATAAAGATATTAAAGAGGACTGGCCTCAACACTGACCCCTGGGGAACACTGCTCGTGACCAGTCACCAGATGGATTTAACTCCATTCACCACCACTTGCTGGGCCTGGCCATCCAGCTAGTTCTTCACCCAACACAGAGTCCACCTGTCTAAGCCATGAGCTGCCACCCTCTCCAGGAGAAGGCAGTGGGAGACTGTGTCAAAGGCCTTACTGAAGTCTAAGTAGACACATCCATAGCCTTTCCCTCATCCACTAGGCGGGTCACCTGGTCATAGAAGGAGATCAGGTTGTTGAGGCAGGACCTGCCTTTCATGAACCCACGTTGGTTGGTCCTGATCCCCGGTTGTCACACACATGCTGTGTGATCGCCCTCAAGATGATCTGCTCCTTAACGTTCCCCGATCCCAAGGTCAGGCTGACAGGCCTGTAGTTCCCTGGATCCTCCATCTGATCCTTCTTTTGTAGATGGGTGTTGTGGAGGCCCACCTCAAGGACAACAGTACAGGATGCCTTGTTAGCAGATAATCAACCTCAAGGATGGCAGTCCAGGTGTCTCGTTAATTAACCTCAAGGATGGCAGTACAGAACATCTTATCAACAGATAAGGAACAAAGCAAGAAAAAGAAAAAAACTGCAACCGCACGGCTGGTGCGTGATCAAGAAGCTTATTAGATAATTTTGATGTAATTCTTTATACTATTGGCTTATTTAGTAACTGCACTTCGTGTGCTTTTTGCAAATAAGGAATTATATCTGGTTTAGTACAGTATATAAGTTGTATCTGATGCTCAATAAAGGGTCTTTGGTTCATTATACCGGAGTCCATGCACATCATACGCTGCAGGGTGTCTTGTTAGCAAGTTTCCATTCATCTGGAACCTCCCCTGTTGACCAGAACTGTTGATAAAAAAAAAAAAAGTGTCTAAATTTGTTCCCAGCAGTGGTGATTAGCAATAGCCATAAATGATGATTTTGCATCAAACAGAAGCAGCAATAATAGATGTGATAATATTCTATATTCAGTAGGGCCTATTATTCAAGCCAGGATGCTTATAAATGTAAATTAAGTTTCATAAAGCTCTTGTAAGTGTTGTAAATATAATGATATTAATTTTAGAAGATAGATAGCCTGAAATGTTAAGCAACTTGCCAAAAGTCATATAGTAGCCCAATGCCTGACCTGTTAATACAACTCTCCAGTTAATGCTCTAAGCCATTAGGCTGCACTAGATTACAGTTCATTGCAACTGTAAATTAACTCAGAACAGTCCAAGGGCATAGGGAAATGTTGCCTTAATGTATTTTGTCAGCAAATTACAAGCCAGCAAGTCACCTGCACTGAGATCTACCAGAGATTTTGATGCTGGAGCAGTTGGATTCAATTATACTTGATGTGGTGTTATATGAGAGGATTATCCAGCATAGACATGAATGACATGTTTGTTTTGAGAGTAGGAGAATCTCATGTTGGAAAAGTCATCTGAGTACTCAGGCTTGACTTTGAAGCCTTTGATGAGAGAAACATGCCTGTTCTAATCTCTGAGTGACAGGCTCATAAACACACACACCGTAGTTGATACACTAATGGTCATATTATGTTCTGATGGTTTTCTTTGACCTGCTCATTTATTTATTTTCTTTTTTAGAAACACACAGAGATGAAAGAAAAGTGCACAGAGTCTGTTGTAAAGTTCAGGAAGAGTTTTTGTTTGCAAACTTTCTTGTTATCAAGCAAAGTATTAGAAATGTACAGGAGCCTGGGTAAATCGTAGAGGCCATGTAGTATAAAAGAACACCAGTCTTTTAGGTGGAAACCTGTCAGTGTTCATGGGAAGTGATATAGATTAGTAAAAACCCAATGTCACTGAGAACAGCAGCCTTCTGTCTTTGCTCACACTGCTGGTTACATCTGTGGGATTCATTTGCTCTCAGTTATGAGGAGTCCCTCTCCTGCTTTCTGTCATAGAGCAACTTGAAAGCAGAAGAACAACTGGATTCACTTCCTACTAAGGAATTATTTCAGAATAGGATGAATCAACAAGTCTTCAGCAAGTGCAAGCTGATGGTGAAAACAAGGGATGCTGTGATGCCGTATCTATTCCTGGTAGCTGCCACAGCTGCACTGAGGCTTTGGGCAGCTGGGACAAAAATCAGAGCAGTCTATGAGCTGTGTGCTTTTAAAGCACTGCCTTTGATTGGGTCTCTTTGAGTGAAGTTTATACCATTGATTTTTCTATACCTCCAACATCATGAAAAACTGTCTCTGTAGCCTTAAAACAGCTGGTACAGAATAACACTACATTATTCAGTCATATAAAAGATCTTTGTAACCTTTGTTCTTCTTGAAAATCAAGTCATTTAATAAAGATAGTTTCATTTCATGCCCTATTGGGAAATCATCTGTCTTTCCATTAAGATCCCTGACTTTAAATGTTCGTATATTTTTTGTCTTACAAAAAGATGAACTTAGAGGTCTCATAGAAAATCTTAGTATTTTAATTCATAAGCAACACATTCTTGCCAGTTTTATAGTCATAAGACTGTTGATCTTTAATTTCTGTAAGAAATCTTACTGGAACCTTGGTTGAAAGAAAATTATATAACCCGTTTAGCTAGATTTTCTCCTTTTCAGAAGATAAATGTAGCTCTCCTTTCTGTCAAAAGTTTAAATGCCTTCATTTGGGGTATGCCATGGTGTGGGAGATGGGCGTTATCCTGAAAAGCTGGGATTTGTCTCCATCAATGCTGCTTTTCTTTTTGTGAGTGGCCTGCTCTCCTTGCGTGCTCCTGTTCACTCTCTCCCCTAAGGAGAAAGAGTTCCCCTGTAAAAGGGAAAATTCTACAAGCAGCTGCTCAGCTGTGCCCTGTGACCTTGGTAGGAACCAAAAATCTGAAAATATGGCTCATGGCTAATGATGGATTTTGAAGCTGGCTCCAGATTCCTGTTACTGAAAACAGTTCTCCCTAGCCCCTCCTCCAGCTTGGATATATCTATTAACTTCCCAAGGAAGCTGCATTGTCCTTTGATTTGAATGTCTGGAAAATCTTCACCTACTGTACTACTGTGTGAGTCTGAGATTTGAAGTCTGTTTTGCCCATAAATTCTCATCAAATATTTGCTCTTTGTTCTTGTCTATTGTAGAAGTGCTGTCTGGCAAATAACATGGGTTGTAAATCAAAAGGATTATGTTTGTGCTATAAAATTGACTTCAGCTGACTGAATCGTCATAATCGTGATGATTTCTATGTATATTTTCTATTGTAGAACTGCAGTCTTTGGATTCTTGCTGCATGCAAAGCACCTAGATGCAACTAGGAAAATGTATATAGATTAGTTAATATTTCTGTGTTCCCTTTGTGCTGTTTCACTCACTCCTTGCATGGTGTGGCCCTACTGATATGTAAGGTACTGCATTCTTCAATGCAGACAGTCCTTATATGCACTCTGTGTGTCCCAATGGTTTGCTTTGAGATCTGTCTTCCTAGCAGAACATTTGGTCCATTTCTTCATACTCTTAGGAATTCAGCTGGATAACAAACAGCCTGCATTGCTTGATACTCCTACCCCCTCAGTGAACTTGACACCTCAGCCAAGTGACATTTTATTTCCAGTCAGCATGGAATGACAAGAGCTGAACATGGGGCTCTGTACAGTTTTGTTCTTGTCCTTAGTCTCTGGCTGGTCCCTAGGTCAATAGATACTGGGGATTACAGTAGGAGATGTGTGCAGGGCCTCAGAGACTTTCCAGGCAAACATTGGAGTAGATCTTCCTAATGGGCTTTGAAGATCCTTTTAATCATTGGTGGGTATCATGTGATGACTGTTAAAAGTTGTTTTTTTAGATGGAGTATGCGAAAATGGAAGAGGTTTTTCAGAGCCCTGATTATCCCAAACACTTCAAGTTGTTATAACTGAAAGTGTTTAGTAGTTTGGCTTAATTTGCATAATATTCATAAATTAACCTAGTAAATTATGAAACAGAGTAAGGCATGCTGCCCAAAACTACTTTTATCAGGCAGACACTTTATTGTTGCAGCTCAGTTCATAAACTAAAATAGTGTAACTCTCCCTATGTTGTAATTTAAAAGAACAGAACAAGCCGCAAAGGGAAAACGAGCACTCAAGCACAGACAGATGAGCAGCTTTGCAAATTTAAAGTAACAGAGGTGTATGTAACTTGGAAAGAAAAGGATCAAGAAATATTATTCATAAGGATTTTTTTTTGTAATGTGTACTCGCTAGAGAACACAAGGACAGAAATCCTAAATCCTGCAGTTTAACTGTCTCTAAGTCAATGCACTTCAGAGCCCTAATTACAAGGCCTACAGCAGTCTACATTATGTTACCAGAGCTGTGTACTAGCAACTTAGAAAATAAGGGAATAAAGATGTTTCATAGGTTCATTTCTGTCTTACAAGGCAACGTCGTGGGTTTGCTTATGAAGCAGATGATGTGTAATTTATTTCAAATAATCGTTTCACTTCTATGATTTAGTTTTCTAACTGAAGTGAGAAAAATGTCCAATACTGCCATGTAGAACCCTTAATAAGAATCCTTTGTTTTTAAAAATTTAATTAGACTTGTAATTAAGCTAGTGTGGGGACAACAAATAAGAAATTGAAGAGTATTGAACTGTTCCAGAGGAAAGTTTAGTAGTGCATAGGAAAAGATTACAAAAGGGGATAAAAAATTGGAAGGGATAAACAGAAATAGAATGATGGAATAATTGGTATAAAGAGGATTTGCATGATCAGCTATAAATGCTGTCCATTATATTCTGAGCAGAACAAAGACCTGTTGTGCAGTAGAGCTATCACTGATATCAATGTAAATGGAGGCTAAGCTCAATGCAAACCTTCAGGGAAACTTACTCTGCAAAACTTAAACTAGAAGGCCCCATGAAAACAAGAATCAGGAAAATTAATGCACAACAAGGAGGAGATATAGTCATAGAATTAAACATTAAATGCAGAGGAGAAATTAAATGATTACATAGTGAAGCTGAGAGTGCAAAAGATAAGAAAAGCAATACTGGCAAACGAATACTCTCAGATTAAGATAATAGCATTTCCAGGAGAGGGGGTAGTACGCTACAGACGAGGTTCGTAAAGGAAGGAGAAGGGCCCCTAAGAGCAGGCTGAATTAATTTACTGCCAGAAAAGTTAGAAGTTGCTAAAACCTCTTCTAACGCTGTAAAATGTTATTTATTCAAATGCAACATTTACAAAGCAGGTTTTGGAAGGCAGTACAGGAAATTCTCCACTAGAGTGTGGGGTTTTTAGCTAGCTCTGGTGTGCGAATGTGCAATTATCACTCACCCCAGAAGATGGGAGAGGGCTCTCAGTCTCGAGTCTCCTCAGGCGGTGTGCCAGTACAAGGGGAGGAAGGGGGACCGGCCCATCAACTGACCCAAGAGTTATGATGATTTCTTACTTCTCTTTTTCCCTCAAGTTCACCTTTTGTACTTTTCTTTACATTCAGGTGGAGCTTGAGTGACTAGAGTCATACTTAATATTGTTATTGATTGGTGAAAAAGTTTCTCGCTTTCATTTAAAGGTACAGTCAATCGAAAATCTAGAGCGCATGCTCAGTGAGGAGTGGTCGTACCTCAGAGGTGGGTGACTTTTGGGATGGAGGTGTGTTTTGACATTATAATGAGCTTATAATGAGCAAAGCTCAAGTAAAGTTCATCTGAAAGGAGTGATTTGCCACCCTTGCTGGCCCAGCACCGGACATGTTATCATATATCTCCCGCTGGACAGTCACTGTGCGGCTTATCAGCAGCCCAGCACAGGGAGTGCAACAGAGTTTGGCCGTGGTGTCTTCACTCCTCTCCAGCCTCCGTTACTCCCCTTTGCAGCTGTGAGGAGGGCAGATTGTGCTGCCCAGGGAACCGTGGAGGAGCAGAGTCTGTGCCTGCCAACCATCCTGGAAGTGGCAACTGTGTATCACCTCAAGCAAGCTTCTGTAATGCCAAAACTTTTGTTAGGCCCTAGTTTTCCTCTCAGTTCCTGCTTTCAAACAATTCTTCCACAAACACTGTGCCCTTACAAAGGAGAATTCAGCACAAATAAAGAAACTGAAAATAATGGCGAACTATAGATGACTTGAAATTTAAAAAGGTAAAATTAGAACTATAAAATGTAAATTTATTTAAAAATTCTCCTGAATTCTCCTGTTACCCTATATGTGCCTCTTGAATGAAGACCTAGCCTGGAAACAGAATACTACAGTGAAACCCTTTCCTCCCCGTAGGAGTAAATCTTCCACAGTGAAATCAGTTTGAACTCCTAGTTCTTAGGCCTGGGGGCCTGGGCCTCAGGAATCTGAGGCAATACTACATTTCTTGGGCAGTCATGTCCCACCTAGAGTACCTCCAAGCCATACAGAGAGGTTGGACCTTTCAGAGACTCAGCTGACCATACGTGTTCCCAGCACCACACTGCTCAGATGTGTTTCCAGAGGGCCTACCTGGTGGTGGAGCTCTTGTTTCTATTCTTTAGGGATAAAGTAGCAGGAAGGCGAGGAACTCAGGCTTAGCCAAGCCACAATCACTTTTACTCTGGAAAACCCTAGGCAGTTGCAAAACAACATCCTGTATGTACCCTCCTCCCCCGCTGAGTGTGATCTCATCTCTCCTGGGAGTCCTGGTTTGGATAGCATCTTTCCTGCCTTTTCATCAGGCATGTGGTAGTGGTTTGGCCTTTTTACTCACACGATCAACTTTCATCATAGTCTGTGTCATTCTTTTGTTCACATACTTCAACTGGGAGCAGTCTAGTTTGCATATTCCCCACCTTCCACTGGCTTCTTTACAGAATTTGTCAAAGCCAATGACCTTACTGGTAGGAAACTCTTTTTCCAGTAAAGAAGACTGGAAGAATGGAGAAGATGAATTTGCATTACAGAAAAATGCTGCTACTATGTTTGGCTTTAGCTGAGAGCCTTGTTGGCTGTCTGAGGAAAGAGGCCAAGGATTTAGTTTGTCCATTTCCCTTTTCTATTCTCTCTCCCATGTTTTGGTCTGTATTCAACAAAGAACTATGTCCAATGCTAATTCTGGCATCATGTTCAAAATGTTGTTTTAGTTTTGACTTATAACTCTGCCCCTCAATGAGAGTAAATGACTGTGATGATCCAAGCATGTTATTTTACAGAAGAATTTTAAACCACTACCACAATTTTGGAATGAATCTTTCCTAAAATGAGATGAAGGGAACAAGGCTGGAAATCTAGAAGGGGCCAATGCAGATAATGGAAAGGGTGACAGGTGAGCACATTTCCCTGGTGGTATTGGTTTACATGTTACTTACTGTACTTTCATACATTTGGAAGAACTATGCGACTCCAGTGGGGAAAAATACATACAACATTTTGCCATATTTTATTTTCTGGCTTTATGGAAAGTGCTGTCTGTTAGAAGAAAGACAGGAATTGCTTAAGCACTGCGGTGCATCAGTAGAAAACACTCACTGCTTTTTTTTCTACTCAGTTGATGAGGGAAAGACTCTAGTAATGTTGGTAATGTCTGGTAGAAAAAAATAAGTACATAATTATTTCATATTTGAGGAGCTATGCATATTTTTGTATCCTGGCCATTGAGGAATTTTTCTCCCCATATTTCCAAACAAGCTGTGGAGTCTTCTTTTAGCTGCATGCCTCATTATGGATATTTTAGATTAAACTGACTGTAGTGGAAAGAACAGCCGATACTGGGGAAAGAGCATCATAAATCATTCTTGTCTCTAAATCAGTTTTGTCTCAGACTTATTTTTGTCTCTATTAAATTGATTCTAGTGTCATTCATGACTAGCCCCCGAGTTTGGTAATTTTCCATGGTGAAAGCTAAGATGGATAACTTTTTAATAGCTGTAAGAAAACAAAAATGATTGCATTGCACACATCTGGATTAACTGAAATCCAGCTTTCCAGGCAATCCATTCTCTGTACTGCTATTTTGAGAAATAATCAGACTGTCTTATTTAGGATTATTTTAAATACTTTGGGCTTATTTACAAGAAATATTATTTCATGATTTATAACTTCTGCAACTCCATTGACTTATATGGAGAGCTAGACAGTGTCAGACTTGTTACCATTCTCAAAGATATGTTAATAGCAGCTGTCAGTATAAACAAGACTCAAAGGACCTTCTTGGTGCATGAGGCCCTTGGTGGCTCTGCAGCCACCGGAGGCACTGTCTGAAGTCTAGCCATTTACTTATTGTTAGAAGACATGTGGCTAATGTGTTCTTTCCAGGCACTGGGCCAAAGCCACCCTGCCACGACAAGCCATCTCTTTGTCAGAACATCTGGGGGAGGGTTTGGTCCAGGAGTGCATTTTTCTGTTTTATAAATACATGCCTGAAGAAAGCTCACTGAAAGCAGAGCTATCTAGGTAAGTAAAGTTCTTTTTGCTATATGTACAGTCTGTATTGTGTGGGGTATGTGGATAACAGAGGGTTGGAAAATGGAGGATCACAGGCTGCTTATGTGATAACTGCAGAAGACACAATTCTATGATATACAGTATTGGACCCAATTTTTGACTAGCAAGCACAACTGGATTACTTCATTAGAAAGCATGGCCAGTTGGCTCAGCATTTGATCTTATGGAATCTCTTGTAAGATTATCGTTCCAGTCTGAGCTGAAATGTATAATTCTAATTAACCAGAGAGGAGATGGTAGCTTTGAGTAAGTGACAGTCTCAAAGCATGGCAGAGCTGTATAGGGGAAAGGAGACGATGCTAGTATCTTACCCGGGAAGGCATCTGTGAAACAGATCTGATAGAGACAGAAAGCATGGAAGATGCTTTAGTAGGTAATGAAGCCTTGTTTTTATACACAGCTCCTTTGGCAGAAGCAGGAAGGAAAGCAGAGAATTGAAGTTTTTCTCAATTTTCTTAGAGCAGCTTTCTCACTGACAGAAAAAAAAGAATGTTAGAACTTGACCAGATATTCAGGGGAGAGACGAAGCATGGTAAAGAAAAAAGCGTATTTATTTAAATAGCACATGATTTTAGTTACCCATTTGTACACAGTTGTCAAAAACCACCATAAAAATAGTGGTAGCCCTCATTGGTAATATATGGTGTAGTGCATATTACTGGTAGGAAGCATGTCTTGGTCCCAGCTCTATGCAGGGCTGAAGGCAGCTGCATATTGACAGGGGGAGAGAAGCGGAGGATGGCAGAGCATTGCAAAAAGTGATAGCCCAATACCTGCATAAACAGGAATCACTGCTGTGAAGAGAGTTGTTCCTCCTGCAATGTACCCAACAAACCTGCATGTAAGACTTCAAAGATACAGTGCTTTGTGTCAACTTCTTTTTCATATGTTGCCAGGATTTGTTTTCCTGTTCCAAAGCGTTCCCCTTGGCAAGCCTGCTGTTCTGATTTCAGTAGGATTTTTTAACCTAATGACTTCTACCAATACCAGTGCAATACAGTTTGCTACAATTCCTACTGTTGTACATAGAAGTTACAGCTAGATTAAAGGCAAAGGGTAAGGGAAAAGGAAAATCCTGCATATAGTTTTTATCTAAAGGCATTTGTACGATAAGCTAGATACAAGCTAGAATGCAGATACAAACATCTGTGCCAATATGCTCCTGATTGATAGGGCAAAGGTTTCCTAGATTAATCCCTCCTCTACATCTCTGCTATTGCTAGTTCTCAAAAAGCTCTGCAATGTTTTAGAATCAACAAGGTGTCAAATAAATAATATGTGTGGAGAGAAAAAAACATATTTTTTTGATTTCTTCCATTTTGAAATCTGTCTCAAAATAAATTGTCTCCAATTCTTACATATTTATTTTCTGCCATTTACACAACCCAGTCTTGGTCATTTTTGATTTATTTGTAGGTGGAAGTCAGTCAGTGAATTTGCCCATTCTTGCTAGTCCTTTGGCTCTAAGGACTCCTCATAGGAAATGTTTGTTCCTCTTCACTATATAAGAATGTTTTGCTTTATCATTTGCTGGATGCGCTGTTCTCTGCGGTAGGCAGAGAGGTGCTTATTGTTTTTGCTTTCTTTTCCATTTAGAATTTGAGTAAAGTATCTAACTTATCATCTTATCCCTCTAGCCCTGCAAACTTCTATAATTTCTTTTGCTTGATTGCCTTGATTGCTTTCCTTATTTTATATCAAAAGATCTCTATGTTGTGCATTCTAGATATAATATGATTTTTAAAAAGTCTCCAGAGGTCTCTCTCTTCTGCATCGTCAAGCAATTTCTCAAAAAATTTCAGTGTGCTTTGAAAAACACCATTCTGAGGAAGGGAAGAAAATGTAAGGATTGAAAGAATAAAAGATGTGGGATAGATAAGATAGCATACATGAGAAGGAGGAAAACAATTGGAAAATAAAGATCATAAAGAAATTAATTTGAAAGGGAAGTAAATTAAAATATTCCTTTAAATCTATAGACCCAAAACTGAAGACAAAGCTTTCTGAGGCGGTAAGGGTTTATTCAGGGAGAGAGTGACAAAAGTTTTCAATGTCATTCTCAGTTAACACCAACAGTAGTGATTCTGTCATTATGCAAAAATATAATGATGTAGACGGTGGCCTTGGTTTTGTCATGTCTTTTGAGTGCTGATGGCAACAGAGCACAGTGCCACTAAACTGGAGATTGCTCTTAAATAGATAATCCAGAGCTGAGGACTTTTGCAATTCAACAGTGATGGTGAGGCTGGTTCAGACTTCTCCATCTACTTCTTATAATGTGCCTTACCTTATAACCTTATAAAGGTTATACTTAATTTTTGAATGGGATCAGGACCTGTGTTCAGACTTTTTCCATCACAAATTTTACATAGATGATAAGTGAGTGTTCTCACCATAACTTGCCTGACCTGATTTAACTTACAAAATTTGAATATATCACACACAAACTAGTCAAGGTGCAAGTGTAATCCTTCAGTCCTTCAGTGGTAATCATCCATTTTCCATTCAGTTTACTTCTCCAAAAAGAAGTAAGTAACCAAGATGCAGTTTAGAATCAATACTTCAATGCAAAACAAAACAAAAATCCTCGCGTGCTGCATGTGCAACCTGTAAATATCAGTCAGCTAAGTGTTCACCATCTGTTCTGTTGCCCTCACAGTAAATATGCACTGTCGCAGCATTTAAATCAAAAGCATGTTGAGAAATTTCTGTGCTCACTATCAGGCAGAGGGCATAATTCAGCTCATCACACTATTTCAGAACAGGTCTTCATCATTTACCATCTGGGAATATTACAAGCAAGTAATAAAGCAGGTGTGTACACACTTGGAGCATGTGAGAACACTTTTAAACAGCATTTCTGCTTATGCTAGTTAGACTCTGTAATATTTTATTCAACAGATAATGATGAACTGTGCCAATGCCAGGAAGAAAAGCAGCAGTCTTGCTGTGCCTTGCAGATAGGCTCAGCCTTCTCAGCACCGTGCCGTTCACACCGGGTGCACTTAGGATGGATATTGGCATAGTCACTGACATCCTTGTATTATTTCATTATCTCTTTTGTATAGTCCTACCAGTAACTGGACATCTAAACTTATACCGTTGAAGATAAACATTATTTCCTCAAAGTCACTTCCAATTTTCCAGGAATTTTGATTTTCCGCTTTGAAGAAATGTTAGGAATTTGTAATCGAAAGTGAGTGGCTGAGATTACAGAATGATGTGCTTTCAGTGCTACAGAGCTTTCAGTGAATTAGCCTCAGTGTTTACAAGAGACTTTCAGAGTTAAACCTACAAAGCTTTAAAGTGAATTGCACCATTTGTATAATTCTCTGAGGAGAAAAATGTTTTTGCAAGGTTCTTGCCATGACTTTCTTTGAAATCGTGAGAGCCTTTTGTATACTAAACAGTGTACATTGTTAAAAGTAAAACTTCCCCTGTGCTCTAAGTTTTGCTCCAGTTAACCTTTCAGGAGTGCTGAAAATAGGGCTTTAATTAGCAATTTTATCAGCTAACCCAGTCACTCATCTCAGTGCTTATCTGATACCAAGTCCGTGCAGACACTTAGGAACATCAGAAAAAGGCGACTTGTCAGTAGGAGAGTGGAGAGGACTTCTGTGGCAGGGGGGAAAAAAGAGACCACAGAAATGAATGGTATTAAATGGAATTTGATACAAATCCAAAAGGAATTATTTCGCCAAAGTAACCTAGAATAGGAGTGGATTTCTCTTGTATTTCTCCCTGATCTTCTGTGGTATGTCACCCACGGGAATAAAGAGGAAGTCAATGGTCCCTTACAGCATGAAAGTAGGGCCTGGAGTGATTGAAGTCCTTTGCTAGCTAGGTGCTGACTGAGCTGAAAAGTGCACTGATGCTCTCTTCACAAGAAGTGCCAGCGCAAGCCAGCATGGGGCTCTCAGCCAAAGTGCTCATTAAGCTCCCCTGCTGTCTTCAACAAAGATTTAGTGTGCAATCTTCTCTCCCTGCTTGTCTCTAATTTTTGGTTTCCCATTTAAAGGAAGAAGGGTGTGTCCATATGGGAATGTAGCTGGAGGGTGGGTGTAGGTGTTAGGAAAAGCAGACAGAAATTCATGCACTGCTCTGTAAAGGGAGCTGGGAAGATTAATGGATGAAGACTTTCTGGTGGAGGGATGGAGCAGAGGGAACCCATGCTGATTTGTTTCTGGATGAAAAGGGAAGACATCTTGTTTCCATAGGGTGAACCTGTCATAACAGACATTTTCAAGCAGGAAGTGGCTCGTGTTCCAAATCACACAGCACTCGATCATTAATGGTAATCTCCATGAAAAAGTATTTCAGCCTCTGCCTTGTGGACTGTGACCAGTCAAGCAGGGTTGATCTTCTGGTTTTAGAAACTCTGGCGGTCCTCTAAAAAAGTAACAGTATCCAAGAATTTATTTGGAAATTAAAAGATAGCCAAAAAAGAGGACTCAAAGGACCTATTTCACATACTCCTGCTCAGTAACAAAGATGGAAAATAAAAAATAAAACCAGAAAATAAACATGAAAATACAGACCAAACTGCAAAGAATGAAGGCTATTTAAAAACATTTTGGAGAGAAATGGACTTTTATTTTATTCTTCATTTTGTTTCATTTGCATTTGCTTTACTGAAGTGGTCTGTGGCACTTTCTGGGTTCAATTTAGTCTTCCATGTGGTATCATTTGTGGTTCAGGATTATTGCACACCTCATTTTTTTCCCTAAACAAACATGTACCATTCTTGTAGTTCTAAAACTGTCTTGTCAGCAAAAAATCTGTAGCTCTCACCCATGCAAGGAAGTCTGATATTAAAAACATGCATTTCTTTGCTATCTTAAGATGAACCCATTAGTATGTGGCTGAAGAGTAAGTTCGAGAGAGAAATCGCGTTAAGAGGATGGAGTGACTACCTGGTGCCAAGAAGATATTTTATGCTCGCTCAAGCGGTTCTGATGAGTTGATAGCTGAAATGTTTATGCTTTTATTCACATAGATAGCATACTAAAGATGTCTCTTTTAAACAGCAGATAATCCAAGTGGTGCATTTAG
>NW_010580529.1:10682-29424 GCF_000705375.1 Tinamus guttatus | reverse complement strand
TCTTCTGTGCTATTTCCCACAAAATCTCCTGACTCCCACCTGCCAAAGCAATGCCTTCTGTCTTCTTTTTTGAGCAGCTCAAAGTACTTAACCACATACTTATGATAAGACTACGTATTCATTCACTGTTACATTAAACTGCACGTTAATGTAGCTCTTCTTTCTCTTGCTATTCTACATTTTATTTCCCTAGGACAGTATATAGCAACCTGAGTCCCAAAGATCCTAATTATACAAGATGTTGATTCCATTTCACATGCGAAGGTTTCCCCACACCAAAGCAGTTTCACATTTAAGTTAAATATCTTGGTTTTTATCTCTGAATGTATTATTTCAGGTATGCTGCCCCATCCTGAATTTTTAACTGAATCACCATGTAAGCCTTCTCCCGCAGATTTCTTATTATCTTCCACCTATGTGTACATACAGCTTGTGTGCGTTTTAGGAGATAGGTTCTTACAGCAGCTACCACTTCTTTTCTAATGTCATGAGTGATGCATCTACCCCATTCTGTGAACTGTGCAATTATAAGCAGCTTGCTTTTACATAAAAGTCGTATTAACTTTACAGAAAAAAAAAAAAAGGAAAACCTGTCCTACAGACACGGAATATTTGTTGACTTTCAGACAAGACCCTCTGAGAATTAATAAGTTTCAGTGCTAACTGACGTTCTTTCACAGGCCGGGGTTTAAGACAGAAAAATCAAATGAAAATTCATTGCTTCTGAAAAAATCATTGCTTCTTGTCTTAACAATCAAAGACATGGGAAGTAAACCTTTTCTTTGTTTTTCTACCTGGCTTTTATGTATTTGAAGACAAGTCTTTCTTCACCTATTTTCTTGTGGGATACCCTATACAGGAAAGAGGTTTCTAGCTGAAAGAACAGAAGATAGTCCTCCCCTTCTCACTGTGTAATTTAGTTTTTAAGGATTAGGAAAGATGAGGATTAATGTTTTCTGCACAAAAGAGAGCCAAGAAATATTTCTCAACAGTGAGGGTGACAGAGCACTGGAACAGGCTGCCCAGAGAGGTTGTGGAGTCTCCTTCTCTGGAGATCTTCCAAACCCGCTTGGACGCAGTCCTGTGCCACGTGCTCTAGGTGACCCTGCGTGTGCAGGGGGGTTGAACTAGATGACCTCTAGAGGTCCCTTCCAACCTTGAGCATTCTATGATTCTATGAGATATAGACAACTAGACATCTTGGGAACTTCGCCTATGCCCTTTGTAAGTGTGCTTTTTTAATGTTTTAAAAATGAAAATGGTTTGAATATTCATCAAAGGAAGTTCTACCCTATAACCACAGAGAATTTCCATACTAGTTGAAATCAACTGGACATTTCAGTACTTGTAATAACATAGTCCCTGTCCCATTGGAATTGCTTTCCCTGGTAATGCAAACCATAATAAGTAGTTTGCAAAGATTTATTTTTGATTGGGTTCTTTCATTTCAGGAATGTCAGCAGTGCAGTTTAGTGAAGACTTATGAAAATATAAGTTTATTAGAAACATACTTACTTAAGCTTCTTGGGCATTTTAGTCTTAGTTATATTCATGTTATAGAATTTTAGTGTCGTTACTTATTAGTGAATTTTAAAAATAGCAATATTTAATTGGGAAATGCTGTACAAATCTTAAATAAATTGTCCAATTTGCAGAGCAGGTATATTGGATTGGTGTAAAACTTGTTCATAGATGCTTTTTTAACAACAAAAATAATATATTTACATTGAGAAATAGCATAGATGGATTAATAAAGATCCTCATTTGAAGGCAGTTTTAAAGTAAGGAGTATGTCATACAGTTAAATAGAAGGCAAAGGTGGTGTTAGGCTTTTTTTGTGCGTTTTTAAATTTTGATGCTATTCGGTTGAAGACTAGGCCCTGGTTACACATGCGAGCTGCCTGACCTACTTATGAGAGCTACTTATGTGTGGACAGCTTCTGGCATCAATGTGCCAAGATGGAAGACAGGGATTTTTTTTTTTTTTTGGAAAAAAAAGTGCCATGGCCTTCGCTGATGTGGAACATCTAAATAAGAAGCTTGCTCTTGTTTATGCAATCCATTTTGATCTGTGACAGATGTATAGGTTCCTTTGGGGCCACTCTTTTGGAGGACCAGGACTTGGGTTTCACAAGACAGTTTTGCTTGGTAGTATTGCGGTCTTCTGTCAGAAAATAGTTGGCTGATCTAAATACTATATTGTTACTTTTCTACTCATCTGAGCAGATATGCCTAATTTCTGATGAGAGAGTGTTGTAGTGGAAATGACAGTGAAACAAAAATTCATTAGGTAATGTGGACCCTGTTTTGAACAGGAGATTGGAATAGATGATGTCCCAAAGTTTCTTCCAGCTTGAGTGTGGTTCTCTGCATATTTTTCATTTACTTATTTCAACCTTATGAGCTATAGGGAACACAGAAAAAGTGATATCTGGCTGTTACAGACAAGACATTTCTTGGCTGCGCCACTCTTTGCTATTTCTGGAAAACCTCTAACCTTGATTGGCCAGTCTTTCTTATTTATTTTGATGTTTTCCTTGAGGGTGCTTCTATCGTGTTAGCTATACTTTTCTTCCTTGTTTGTAATTGCGTGTCCTGCAAGGCAGACTTAAAATAGCACTCTGTCTTATATTGGTACTGTCCTTGCTAAACACTGTGAGAGTGTCCTCCCGTTGCACTTATCCCTGCTACATCACGTCATCCACTGATAAAAACTACAAGCAGGTTGCTACTGACTAAGGCCATGTGAGAAAATTTCTCTGTACAGTCTCTGCAGAAAAACTGTTTTGCCTAAGTTGCTCAATGTTTTCATTTAGTTCCTGGGATCCTGTTTTCATATTCTGTTAACAGCTAGATTACATATTATATTATTGGTTTTAGAGGCCATCACACCCACACTTCTCTATTATTTTGAGGTGTTTTGAGACACATGTGTTTTTTTCCTGCATTATTAATCTTCTAGCAGTCTGTTCTCTCCCTGATTTTTATCTACTTGCTACCACTGAAAGTTTTAATTTTTTTTTAAGTTATGTCTCAACAGATGCCAGAGGTAATCGCGCTATGGAAAACAAACTGAAATATAGGAGCTTTCCCTCTCCCTGCAGGACAGCAGTGATGAGCACACATCTCAGTTGTGCTTCACTCTGTTCCCAGATGATGAGCTTTCTCTTGAATCTCCAGGACCATCTGTGGCTGTGGTACCAGCTGCAATCACACACAGGTCATTTTGGTGTAAGTCTACTGTGCCAAATGTTAGCTCTTCTGCTACTAGCATAAAGAACTCTTTTTATAAACCAGGCTAGACTTTGTCTTTGCATGAGACAGTAAAAAATTAATTTTAATCTGTGTGCTGTCATGCTTGTGGAATGCAGCTGTCAAAATCTTCAGGGCAAACCTTATGTGAGGGCTAAACTCTGTACTCTTCTGGTGGGTCTGGGAGTCTCCCTGCCCTGCCACAGCCCAGGGGGCAGAGAAGATTTCTGAATATCCATTTCTGAGTTTTTCAGCCTCTCACATTTGCTTTTGTGGTTTTGCTCTTCTGAGGTGAGATTTTTTTTTTTAACCAACTAGGTCGTCTAGGTCATCAACTAGGTAACTTTAGTAAAATTGCAATTAGTCTAGAGTTCTTTTCTGGCGTTGGTCTGCTTCTGATATGTGATAACATCAAGTTATTCCACCCAAACCACTGTGAAAAAATGTCTGTGTTTATGGCCACATCTTTGACTTTCAGTACCTTTCACCATCAAGGCCAATTATATTCTGAGCTTTTATTCCCCCTGGCCTCTATGGTCCTGCAGTGCCATCACTGAGTTCATGTTTCATATGCCTCCTGTAAAGAAGCAAGAATAGCCTAATAACTTCATTGGCAAGGACCTGAGTATGTCACTACTTGTCTTAAATTGTTGAATAAGCACTCTTTTGGGGCCCTGGATAGGGGGTTTTTTTTTTTTTTTTTTTTTTTTTTACAGGAATTGCCCTGTTTTGGGCAGTGGAAATAAGAAAGAGAAAAGAGATAGAGAAAAAAATACCATCTGTGTAATGTTAAGTATAAGTAAGTCTATCTAAGCGTCCAGTCTGCTTCAAAAAGCCGTTAACATTGTCACCATAGCTTATACTCAGATAAATCCCTGGTGGTTTCTCAGCACGTTTGGCAATCTCTATTGTGCAGACCACTATTTTCAGATATTAGTGGTGCCATTCTGCCAGGTAGCTCTGGAGCTGTGGAAAGGGAGAACTCACTTGCAGGTGTATACCCTATCTCCAAGTTCTGGCTGTTATTGTTAGTTCAACTGAGTTTATGTCTAGAGAATTTAAACAAGGTATTTTAGAAATCCTAAATAACAGGACTATATAGAGGGGAGACAACAGAGAAAGAAAGAGAGGGCTGTGTGAGAGGAAGATATTTTGGAGAGGAAAATTAATAGAATTTGCTAGCAGTTATGAAGAGGATTAAAATCCTTATTCAAAGGGTACTGTGACAAATCCTGTCAAATACTCAAGAGTTTGAGTATGGTGGACTGTTTTGTCCTTGAAAGAAAAACAAAGAACAAAACATTGACAGATTGAATAACTTATCTCAATTTGTTGATGGGCCTAGCCTGCTGGTATCTGCTTTTAAGATGCTGCTCCAAAGAGTCCTGCTGAGTCCAGACTTCATGTTTTTGCAGGTTTTGTAGGTGTATTGCAGCAGGAAGACCCTGTGTGATAAGTCTAGCTCAAACTTTTAATTAGGACCAGGCTTGTAAGAAAGTCCACTTCCCCTCAGGGCCAGGTTTTGAAAAACACTTTGACCAGGTTTTCAAAAGAATTTGCTGCACAACCTGCTTATTGTCATTTGAAAACAGGGTCTAGCTCCAACCTGCTGAGATGTACTGCAAAGGAGACCTTCTGGCCCATGTTGCCACCTCTGTTTTCCCTCTATGAGTAAACTTCTCTGGGCTGAGTTCTCCCATCTAGTATCAGCTTCACAGTTTTCAGCTCTGCGTTTAGTAGGTGTTTCTCTGTGTTGTGCTTTCTGCTTAAACACTAATATTTTCTGAATTTTCCCCCTCTTCACAAGAGAAGAATGTAAATAAATTTTTACCAATATATTAAAGAAGATGAGAAAAAAAAACACAACAAAGAATTATGGTTTGTGTGTGCAGGAGAGAAAACAGAAACAGATGATCATGTGAACTGCTTTTTCTTTTGTTGTGGTAATTACAGAGATCAATAGCCAAAAATAGTTCTGGCTCAGGTTGCTGTTTTAGGATCTATACCTGCTCAGCTGAGGCTCTAAGAATTCCTCTATGCATTTAATAGGACCAGAAGCTTACACTGTAGAAGAGACTGTCTGCACCTTCAGGCTTGTGGTTGTGATGTGCATAGGCATTTCTGAGGTGGTGGTTGTGGCTGTTCATTCTTCTTGGTCCTCTTTGAGGAACTATCAGGGAATTTTTATTTTGGTTTCTGTGAAATGTCATTTTCCATCTGGCTGGATGCGTGTGTTATTCACTGTGATTGCAGCAAAGGCAGCCAAGTCTTTGGGAGCTCCCAGAGGTTGTAGGGCTGTTGTGGCTGTTGTCGAGGTTGTAGGAGGCCTGTGTGAAGCCAGTGTAATGACCTGATGCCAGCGCTCACTGCTTGGGCACATGGCACGTGACTCTTCTGTCCTGAACAGAACATGTCTACCCAAGGAGTAGCGGGCCTGAGGACACCCAGGAATGAAAGCAACATGGCCTAGAAAACTTGCCCAAACTGCCCTTCCATCTTCTGTGATCTCAGTGGCTGTGGGTGTAACGGAAAACCACCGTTAGCCCTCAGTACGTGGCCACTGCTGTTGATTTAGAGTAATACCACTTCCTGCGTTCATTTGGTTAGGTGCTTGTTTTGTTTAGGGAATTATCTTAGACTTCAAGTTATTTCAAATATCTATTATTTCCTGGCCTTCTTTTTTTTTTTTTTTTTTTTTTTTCTCTGGGGAAATCAACTATATCTGAGTTTTGTTTATGCACTGATTAAAAATGCCATTGAATTGGTGATTTCACAGTGGTGCTGAACATCACCAGAGTTTTGTTCACCAAAATGTGTTTATAAAATTCTGTCTTTCAAATACATGTGGATTTGCATCAGAAAAGCTCGTATATACGGTAGGTCAGTGGCAGCTTCCTGTAGTGACGTGTGGGCGCCGAGGTGAAGCTCAGGGACGGGGCCCTGTCCTTTGGCAGCTGTCTGCCTCAGAGGCAGAGGGTGGGTGTGAAGATTTCTGATTTCCCCTAGGAAACCATGGGGAGCAGGTGGATGTAAGTGACCCCTCTTTGGAAGCCCTACCAGTTGGGCAGCTGAGATGACACCCTGTGGAGCTGCTTTCTGAATAAAATAAACCATCATTCTTAATCTTCCCCATTTTGTTTCTTTTCCAGTCCCACGTGACTGCTTTCTCCAGCTCATCAATGGTTAGTTTCCTTGTGCTTTCTTCTTAGACTTTCTCTTCCCTTCACCTAATCACATTTTTTTCCTTTTTTTTCCTAGAGGTCTTCCTAATTGCATTACTTGTGAGAGTGTAAGGGAGCTCCTTGACCGAGCAGACACTTGTTCTCATTAATCTGTGCGTAGTTATTCCTCATTAGGGGTTGCACATTCATGGGATCTGAGTTTACAAAGAGCCTCCTTTGGCTCTGAATGTGCACCCTTACAGCTCCCGGGTGAAACCTACTGAAAGAGACATAGCTCAGGTTCTGTGCCAGTGAAAGACAGCATCTTTTGATTCCCTTAGGGTAGACCTGAAGATAGTGCTAATTTTCTAAATTGATTTTTAAATAAGTTTTTTACTTTCCTAATTTATTTTACTGAAGTTTTCCTTTTAACAATGAGAATGCTTGCAAGCTCAAATTTTCTGGATGTGGCTTCCTAGAGGCAGCTTTGCCTGTAGATTGTAGTCACAGACTTCAATAGTTTTTCCATTAGTGTGACACAAACAAGTTCTGTGTAACCTGATTGTTGAGACATGTTCAGAGAGTTCAAGATCGGAAGCTGGAAAATTGGTGTAGTGGAGTATTCCTTGCAGTGCCTCTGTCACCTCCAGGCATTGATAAAAGCATTTTTATCCTTTGCTCAAGCCTCATGAAATATTTGATCTAGCATTTGCCATGCCCAGATACTGCACATGAAATCTCTCTTTTTTATATATATATATACAATTCTTTTTTTTTTGTCTTGATGGCGTCATGACTATAAAAAGAAACTGGGGAGGTGCCCAATTCTTTCACAGATAATTGGATTGCCTCGCTAACAACTGCCCACTAATGTGCTAAAAAGGCTGCTTGATGTAAGTGCTGATGGGGAGAACCATGTGGGAGGAAGAACAGCGGTGCATGTACATCTGCATTCCTGTCCCTGCCATTCATTTCTGGGCCTGCCTGTACTAGAAACTTATCCTGCCTTAACTGTATCAGGAATAATTAAAGTGGCTTCCATGGAGTTGGCTTCCATGGAGCGGACGAGGCACACTGGCATGAAAGTGCCTCCTGCTTCTGCGGGCTGCTATCATGTTGCTTGGAATGTGCCAGGAGGAGAACACGGATGGGGCTCAGGGGCCTGCAAGGGGTTTTGCTGCAGTTCAAGCTCCTGCCTTTCCTCCCCTCAGCCAGAGCCCTGCAGGGAATTTACTTGCTGGTCCCATAGTGACAACTGGTTTGAGAAATGCTACATCAGGCTCATTTCAAATCTAGCATTACATCCCTGCTGAGCTCACAGGAATTACCTTAGTGATGTTACGTGGATGTCACAGAGTGGGTTCAGCCTCCCCCAGCCGTGGAGCTGATGGGCTTTGTGGCTGCAGCAACAAGCCAGCATGGCCACAGCGGGTAAGAGATATTTAGAGTAATGCAATTTCCCCTCTCAATCCCTTTCTGTTTATAAGAGACATGGACTATACCATTTTCCTGCTTTGAGACTGATGGTAACTTTGATGCCTATTTCAATGACAGTTGGCTTTTCTTATCAAATCCACTTACAACAACTTACGTGTAATGTGTTGGTTATGCCAGTGACCTTGGGGTAACATATTAGTAGTTATTAGGTGAGATTTTTTTTCCGCTAAATGCAATATAGCTTTATTTTCACTAAAAAATAAAGAATGCACATCTTGTTCAGTATTAAACTGTTTCAAAAGGGAAAAACAGTATCCAGTTCACATTAAATGCGGAAGCCTGGAGTGAATGATTCAGACTCATCCTTAGAGGTCAGCAGTGCTCCTAGAAACCCTCTTCCTGCAGGCTGGTGCTCCCTCTGCATGTGGCTCCAGGACAGTCAGGAGGCATCTGTGAGAGTGACAGAGCCCTGGAACAGGCTGCCGGAGTCTCCTTCTCTGGAGATCTTCCAATTCCACCTGGATGCCATCCTGTGCCACGTGCTCTAGGTGTCTGTGCTGGAGTAGGAGGATTGGACTAGATGATCTCTAGAAGTCCCTTCCAATCTCAACTAGTCTATGATCCTTGTAGAGCGGCGTCTCCTGCGGAGGTGGGCCGTTTCTCAGGGCTGTGTCCCCCTAAGTATCTACATGAGCTGGGCCTGGATGCTTTTTCCAGCAGTAAGTGCTGTAGAGGAGTAGGTGCTGGTAAAGCTGGAGATGCAGAAAATAGACTTTTTCTAATGCAGTAGACCTTAAAAGCACACCAAGTAGTTAAGCAGGCTTTATATAACCGCTTGCTGCACTGCTAAATAAAAAATGGAGTAGCATTATAGCATCCACTGTCATATCATGGTCTGTGAGTTACCCCTGAGGCTGTGAAGGGTTTTCTAAAAGAAAACAGTCATCAATAGATAATGTGACATCTTGAGTTTTGCAGAGACTTCTGAAGAGGAAATTGTTATTCTTTAGCTTATTTCCTTGAAATATTTCCATTCCCTTTTGCTTTTAACCCACTTAAAAGTATCATTAGGAGTCATCTGAAACCATGCTGAAATGAAGTGGTACGGTCACAGCAACTGAAGGGTTTTTCACAGAATGAGACAGCTCTTGCAGGAGCTGCTGGCACAGAAACATTTCTCTCCCCACAGCAAAAGCCAACGCTGAGTAGGTGTGCAGAAGAGTTTCATGGCCTTGGCCTTTGTGAAAAGTAGTGTGCACCTGAAAAAGAAGCAGGAAAGGAGAAGCACGAGAGAAATCCTGGGAAAGAAGGATTATAGGAAGGTGCCCCTGAAAAGCGTATAGAAGACAGGGCTTTTAAGCCTGGCACTGCTAGAAGGGAAGTGGGAACTGTAAGCAGCTTGGTGGGTTTTTTTGTTAGGGCAGTAGGAGGACTTTCTACATTTTCCAGCAGCCAGTGCGTCCCCAACAGAGGATCTCATTACTGCAACCAACCTGTCTGGTGGCCATAGGAGATTTGTTTTTTGGCACTGCAGGACAGTACTATCAAGGTTCATTTTTATTTTTTGTGTTTATTTTTATTTTTTTTCCCCCTGTAAAGCATCACTCCAGAGTGTGTGAGGCATCCCAGCAGTGTAAGGATCCCTATAGTCCTGCCTCAAGCACACATGTGGGCAGAGGTGCAGGGAGATTGCTTGGAGGAAGAGCATAAAGGCCACGGTTGCTTACCCTCATCAGTGTTAATCCCATTAATCCTATCCCTTGCCAGAAGTCTGTGTGGATGGGGAGAGAAGTCAGCTCTTAAACTATGTAAAACTCTCTGTCTGAAAGTTATGAATAGAGCTTTGTGCCAAGTGGCTGGCAGGCACCTGAGGAACTGCAGAGGGGCTGCAGGGAAAAGAAAGGGAGCATCCTGGCCAAATTTGGGGCTTGCTGTTTTTTCTGGTATCTATTTAAAATATTTGGTGTACATGGGCTTCAGTCTCATCCTTGCTTGAAATTGTAGCATGCAAAATCTCTATTTGATAAACTGGGAAAAGAGCTTTTTAACATCCATGTAATCTAAAAGCGAGTTATATATGCAAAATACAGTATTTTAAAATTTTGCTGAAAACACATTGCTTCTGTATTGACTCTTCTTATGCTGGAATTTTAGGCAGAAGACAATTATTTTCAGCCAAAGCTCTAACCTAACCCATGAGTAATTTGTTTTAGTGTCAGAAACACTGAAAAAACCTGAAGGACCACAGTGCTGGTTGGTGTTATGACATGTTGAAAGCTTTCTTTTGGTAGCTTTATTTTACCATAAGAATTACGTGTAGAGTTCTCTAAGTGAAATAATTCTTCAAGTAAAATAAATTAAAAAAAAAATCAGGACCAAGTTCTTTTGTAGTGCAGTTGCAAGTCTGAAGTTAATGGTGTAGCTCTAGATTTACTCCACTTGGGGACTGTGGCCCAATAGTGTGAGTATCCAATTCATGATTTATGCATTTCTAGGCACTGCTTTTTAAAAGTTACTCTAAAATATTTATAATAAAGGCATTTCTGGATTTTATATATGGATTAAAAAGCAGTTCTCCTTAGGTGTGCAAGTACGAGCTCATGTGTAACTATCAGACACTATATACAGTTATCTCTGCACGTATAATCTATGTAATTCCTGTTTGCTCACATACTTAAATCCTTTTTTTTTTTTTTGCTATTTTTTTCTCTTCCTTCCAGTAGTGCCGTTCTTCTGTTGCACATTAGGGATGACTTCCAGATTTATCTTTGAAGTTAAAGGCATGGTATCCAGGCATGTTTACTAATAGCAATGTGTTGTAGAGTTTTAAGCTAATATGGACTGTAGTTGCTTGAACTCATATGAAAAAAGAGAATGTGGAAATGCAGTATTTCTGTGCTAATAATTTTTAGTGCAAGATGGAACTGATTGGTATGGCAGAACTCAGCGTATTTTACAAAAGGCCTGATGAGCACTGAACTGCAGGGTGTTTTTGTCAACATGATGATCCAACCTTTTGAATGTGGTCTCCTATAAATCACATTACTGTATGTATTTCAGTTGTATTTGCTCTGTTTTGGCTTTTATTGTGGTAATCATTGTAATTTTAGGGTTATTAGTTGTGAATGTTGAATTATGACAAAATATTTTCTCCTAGCTGAAACAACTTTTAAAAAATGCAATAAGTATGTGACTCTCCAATCTCAAATAAAATTTACCTTTAGGCAGCAGTTGTCTGTAAGACCTTTCAGGCCAAATGGATTAGTTGTGGCATAGACACATGAATGAGACAAGAGATGCACTTGGAAGTGCTTATCCTGGAGGACTGAAAGCTGCTTTAACTGAAGAACAAAGTGGAAATTACTCTTAGGACAGATATCCACAAAAACAAAAAATGCAAGATAGGTGAAAGCAATGAAAAAACAACCTTAAGGTAGAGCATATTGGTAGTGTTTGCAGCCAAAGAGAGACACGTGCAGGGACGCAGGGGCAGATTTCTAGTTTCAGACAGACAAAGAGGAAGGACTAATACGTGGGGAGATGGGAGTGCTCTGAGACAATCCAAAAGATGTAGCTACAGTAGTGCAGGGCTGAGCTCAGGCCGCAGCTCTAGACAGGGCTGATAAGGTTTGTTGCTACTCTGAGGCAGTTGTGCAGGTTATGGTAGAGCAGAATCAGCTCAAGTTCACCACAGTGAGATCTGTCCACAATAGCAGACTGGTAGGCACAGATCGTATATGAGGGGGATGTTTGTAGCTCTCACTACCAATAAAAAAAGATTTTAAAAGACGGTTAAAGAGATAGGAATTATTGAGAGGTATTGAAGCAGGATACTATATTGAGAGGGGACGTGTAGAAAAGAGGAGAAAAAAGCAAGGACATGCAAAAAGATGGAAATCAGGAATACAGTGGAGACTGATACTGAACCGAAGAGCCTTCCATGGACAAAACTAGTATCTGCTAGGCGAGCACTTCCCTGTTGAGTCTCTTTATTAACTCCCTTTTCCTGTTGAGATGAACAGAAACAGTGGGCTTCTTTGCCTTGCTCAAAATATGATTTGGTAAAATGTACATTGAAATGAATCCAGATTATTCTAATGTGTTTACTGAAAGCAGATATGCCTGTTTAATGTGGAAAGTGAATCTGATACCCTCATCTTTCCCAAGATCACGAAGGGTAGAATCTCATAATGTTCAGTGTCACTATAATACAAAATGCCAAAATCTTAGAAGGAATGATGAGGACCATCATAGAGAGCAGCTGGAAGAGTATTAGAAGTAAAGGGAAAGAAATGTCTCAAATCCACCTACATTTCTGATGATCCAGATTTTCAGTGCATTTGGCCTCTGAAAGTGAATGTTGAGACTGAATGTGGACTGGAATGCAGGAGAAAAAGAAAACATGAAGAAAATTGTGCAATTACGATAAAGTGCCCAAAGAGACAAATTCTACAGGCTTTCTTGTTTCCCAGTTTTTCTAGTTTAAACTGAAAATTAAGCAAGCCACCCACAGGAGGAACAGGACAGTGGCAATTATGGAAATGTGGCATTACAGATGAGAGCTGATATTCACGTAAAGGAATAATGAGTAATAAAATGAAGTTGTTTTTCAAGCACCTTAGAACTGAGATGTTTGGTTAGAATTGCTGCAACAGCTCTAACCCACATTGTTTATATAGGGAGATCTGTATGAAATGCGGTACCACATATACCTGCTATGCGGCATTGCTGTGTGTGGGGGAACTGCATTACAGCCTTTGAGAAAATCACAGCTTTTGTATTTCTTGACTCCGTGTGTGTTAAATTCATGATCCCTAATATATTTCTTTTTTCTGAGCTGCCAATATTAATGACTGGATCTTTGTATTCCTGTTCAAGAGCCGTGACAATATAATGCATTCTCACGTGTATTTATCTTTACTCAACCATGTTACTTGTTTCCTTTATTTCTTTCCTTGTATCCTTAACCATCTGGCTCCTTTCCCTTTTGCTTAGACTGTGATTTATAATCAGAAGAGTAGAAAAAAGTGTTATGTTAAAAAAATCTACATTTCCAAAATTTATTCAGCTACAGTGTCATAGCATTGGGGATAAACATAACACATCTTAGATACTGGTTAACATTCTCTAATCTATATCTGTGAAATGGGTGCAAAAATACTCATCCTCCCAAGAAGGCTGTAAAATTTACCTACTATTGATAAAATGTGAAGGTTAAATAGCTGCACAAAATATCTAGACTTCTCTGGCAGTTGGATGAGCCCTGTATGTCTGTAGAAGAGATTTCCACAGCAAGCTTTCTTTTCTGCCATTGACTGTATGTTTTTTAGCAGTAGCAACTGTTCTCTGAGAATCTGGACACTTATTAGTTCCTTTCCTCCTTTATGTTACTGCTTATAGTTCCCTATATAGTCATCTTGAAGCCACGTGATTGTCACTGCAGATTTGTCTTTGTGGAAGCAGAAAAACAGGGAGGCAGCTTAATAATGTTTGTATTCAGTATTGGGGCTGGTTGCTTGTTTCCTTACAAATGCTTTTCTGGTAGAAAAAGAAGACATCTGGATTTTGACAACTGCTTCATTTGGTATAATGAAGATAGCTAAAAGAAGAAAAACGAAAGGAAAGGAGAATGGGAAAATTTCACAGAAACCCGAAAGAACAGTATATTACTCTTCCTTCAACTGCCTTCCTTCAATTTTCCACGGAATATCTTTAGGATGGGAAAAATAATTTTTTGAGGCACTCCATTGCTTATGGAGTAATCTAGCTTTGGCAGCGGATACGTTTGCCTTCCAGTTGTGAATTCCATAAAGCAACTAAACGTAACCCCACCTGCTTTATTAGCCTACCATTAAAATAATTCTCCACCTCCACACTTTCTGAAAGCTGATGCTCTGCATTACTGGTTTGGGTGGAGAGCCAGGCTCTCCTGCAGCAGGGCCTGTGCAGGTGGCCTAGCCTCAACGGGCAAAGGCTTGAGCACCTGAAGTCCTGTGCTTTGGCAGCCCACGCTCACCTGGGCTTTGGTGACTGTCAAGGCTTATTGCTGCATGCAACATTTAGGATGGCATTATTATACTTGTAAAAATATATCATTTGTGGCTGGAATGGGAATGATTTTTTTTAACTTGGCACGTGTATGCTAAGTATGCAATATTTCCCCCCTCTTCAGCCAAAGCAGAATTGGAATTGGTGCCTGGAAAAAGGAACTAAGAGATATTTTTTTTTTTCATGGGGGAAGAGCGACTGTGAGGGAGGGAGATGTGTGGATATATACGGAATAACGTGCTGCATGGAGAGTGACAGAAATGGTGTTTGTGATGGATTGGCCGATGAGGCATGAGGTGTTAGCAAAGACGAGAGCTGGGTCGGTGCTGCAGGGGCAGGAGTCCTGAACCCAGCGATGTGCCTTGTGCTCTCACCTGAGTGTGTGGCCCCCGACTCGGACCTAGCCTCCATGGGGCTGAATGAACTGGTTTGTCTCTCGTCAGCTCAAAAAGGATTGTTGGAAGAACTGGGTGTAATTTCCCCCCATCCAGATGGAGGTCCTGGCCCTCGCTGGGCAGGCATCCGCACTGCAAAGCTGCTCCGACACGGCCTGCGATCAGCGCGCTCGCCCCACCGCGACGCTGCCTGCTCCTTTGAAGCCGGGTGGGAACCCAGTGGCAGCAGCAACCTGCCTCTTGATCATCTGTGATCTCTCAGTCTGGCTGAGAGTCAGCCTTGCTGGGGAGCCCGTGTCAAACCGCACACTTCACAAGTATGTTTCTAAAATGAGTCTTGGGCAGACTCTGTCCTAGCGGTGAAGGTCTCTGTGTTGTCACCTAAGCTAGAAATTCAGGTTTTTACTTCTGTGATGTAACAGAATGCTTTCTGGATCAAACAGTAAATTTTGTTCTTACTTTCCCTTCCAGTCAGGAAAGGAAACATGATTTTAATCACTTGGTTCATTGGCTGGGTCACTTCACTAGACTTAGGAAGATTCATTATTTATCATTCAGAGCAAGCTTTTTTTTTTTCAGTTTACATTTTTCCTTTGAACTTTGCATTTTTTCTTATTACAGATTATCATTTACATAATGAACAAATGGCATATTCATCTTTTGATGTGGACCCATGTTGTTTATCGAGTTTCTCAGATTCTTAAACCTGTCTTTCTTGTCATGTTTTTAAAGATATTCATCTTCAGCAAAGAACAAAAAGATGCTCCCTGCTATCCCTGTGGAATCACGTTACCTTCTGACTACAAAATGCTGTAGAGATAATGCATTAAAATTCCCTTAGGAGGTAAGCTGGTAAATCCTGGCTTCTCTAACTGAGATTTAATGGCAGGTTTTCTCCCCAGTTATGGTTTGATAACAACTTGCACAACAGCAATGCCGTTCTGCAAATGAAAGCAAGCTCTAATATTCCCAATACAAAATACTACAGGAGGGTAGAGCAAAACTTAAGCAGTCTTTTCTACCTGCTAGTTTCTTTTTGATTTTTCAATACAGCTTTTCATGGTGTCTTGGTGAGTATTTTTCTATATCCTTCTGTAACCTTCTGGAGTAGTGAAGACTTTTCTGTATAGTGAACTAATGCCATATTGTCCCTCACAACGCACATTTCCCTTTCTGTACCAACAGGCTCATATGCCAGTGGTTTGAGGTGGCATGTGCCTCATTCAAAATTAGGGAAGAAAGCTGCAGCTGGCTATTGCAGAAGTAGTTGCCTGCCTGTTTTGCCTTGAGTCCATGCTCCGTGTGTGATCCTTTTGATGACTAAGTCAAAATCTGGAAGCACAAATCTGGAACCAGGTTTTGACATGGATAAATAACACTTAGTTTACTGCTGGCCTGCACTTAGGTATCCTGGTTAAGCGACTTCTATTGTTGCCTTTGCCTGCAGGTTGTAAAGGAAATATAGGAGTAGGAAAAGGAAAGATTTCTCCACACACTCTTGCTCCCACTTTGGCAAATATCTGCTGCAATTGCTCCTGGCCTCTGTTCAAGCAGCTGCTCATGATCACGTTTTAAAAAAATGGGCAGAGTTAATTAGACATGACAATTGTAAAGGTGAAAAGAAGGGGACATAACATGATACTGAAGACCTTCTCGAAGGATAATTGAGGAGAGCTCAAAGGGTTGCTCTTACAGCTAACACTAGCGCTCAATCTTGTCAAGTAGTCCTTTGCCAGCTGTAGCTAGTGCTGTGCTTTGCAGAGAGGACTCAGCTGCCACATACTGTCCATTGGCTCAGCTTTTCGGTCCCCAGATATGTCATGATCGGCTGGTGTTGTGGAAAGCATAGATTGATGAGTTCCCCTCCCCATCTTTTGACACTCTTGTAGTGGTGGAGATATTATTAATACTGCTCATATATTTATGTTTTTTTTTTCTTTTCCAGCAAACTGTTTAAAATGAGTCTTCCAGTTCAATTGGCCTGCTATGAATTCTTAAACTTAGTTTCTTTCTGTGGATATTTAAAATTTGGTCATTAATTTCAATGAATGCATTGCATTAGCAGGGACAGTAAACATGGAAGAGCTTATTGGCTTTATAGCCAATAGCAGAAACTAGTCTTTATGTAAACTTTTCTCTCTATATATGGCCTGTTATTTCCTATCCTTCCCAACTCTTGTCCATGGAAACACCCGACCTGTACGAGGCAAGTCTGTGGGGGTAACACGTTATGTGTTTTGTTTGGCACATGCGAAGGACCTAAAAAGAAACAGATATTTCTCCTGTTCCCCACAGAAAATATGGTACTGTGGCAGACTTTTAGTTATTTTTCTGTGTTGCTAGTTCAATGCACACAGCAGAAACTAGTTTTTGAACCAGAATAATGCAATAATTCTAACACAAGGTAAAAAACAATTCCATCATAGTATTTCCAAAGCTGATGTATCTCAACTAAATCTCTTATTGTCATTAAACCCTTTTATTTTTTAAAGCAATACATAAACCAATCTTGTATCTGCAAAATCACAGCCAGGATGGTAGAATAATGACTTCTGTCATAAAAATGAGCTCAGTTAAGGACAGAAATGTTATTGCAGCCTTTGCACAGAGCACTCTGGTCTTGGCTGCTGGTGCATCTTGCTTGGCCATGGGCCAACTGATAAAAACAAGAACTGGCTGGTGTCAGTATGGACTTGCATGTGGCTTGGAGGGGGGACATAAAGAATACTCAGTGAACAGAATTAATTCTAATATTTAAAAGGCTTACAGCTGCTGCAAGGTGATGAAAGTGTTTCCCTCTTCAAATATTCAACATTTCTAAAGATCCCTGAAGCACTTAAATACTTCAAAGCTGCAGTATTTCAGAGTTCTCTGTGGAGAGGCTGTTTGGAGTACTGTTTGGAGTTGCTATGAATGTGACAGCCCTAACTCACAACTAGGTGTTGCTTTGTTGCCTTATAGCAGAGATGAATGTAGGACTAAGCAAGGACCGTTTGGTCATTGCTTTGTGCAGAGGAAGATGGGAGACTGTCGGGATTTATTTTTGAACAATTCAGAGGCTAGATTCTGGTTGAGAATGCTGGTGATGCCCTCCCCCAATCTTGCAACATCTTTGATAAAAGTGGCTCTCATGTTAGTTTTTTTGAATTTTTATTGTACTTACAAATTTTGTTTTGAAATATTTATCTTTTATCCTTTGAAAATCCCAAGAGGAAGACAGTATCATTATTTGCACAATGTTTTTCTTTATTGTTGTTGCAAAATCCTATGTTTATTGAAAGAGAGTAAATGTTTGTCACAAAGCTAACATTTTCTTTCCAAAGAATCTATTACAGGCAGATTTTTGCCACTGAGTCTCATCTAACAGAGATTTCATGTTATCCAGATGATTCTAACTTATATATCTCAGTTTGGCAACCCTCAACACTCAAGACCAAACAGTTTCCATAAGCGAGTGTTTCTAATTCTTAAAAAGCTGCCAGTGCTTCATAATGAGAGCTGGTATCTTTTCTGAATGTCTGTGGACATATTTATGAGGCAATAATCTTTGCTTCTACCTATTATTTCGCTTGAGGATGTTTCCAGCAGCTGGAAGGGAAAATGCAGGCTGTAAAGCCATATATCTAGTCTTTTATATTTGCATTGTTTTAATCCTGCCAGCTGCTGAAAGTCCAGAGAAATTTAATTTGCATCCTATATTTGTTCCTTTGTAAAAATCCTCATTTGGCAGATCTTTGTTTAGCTTGAGTAAAAGATTTTGTCAGCCAGAATGCTGTATTTTATTTTAAAATTATTTTCGTTTTTGCTTGCTTCAGAATATATTGTCTTCAATGTGGTTTTAGTTTTGTTGGTTTGGGTTTTATGACACTTTGTCCTTCTTTAGTACAGAGGATACCTGTAGTGTTTGCGGAGAGCTGAGCAAAAGCAAGGAGAGAAAAGGTGGTGAGAAGCCTGTGCCCTCTTCCTTCGTGCAGGATGAGCTGCCCAGGCTGTCCGGTGGGGGGAGCCCACTGGCCCTTTGTGGAAGAATTGTTTGTGGAAGAATTGTTTGAAAGCAGGAACTGAAAGGAAAACTAGGGCCCAACCGAAGTTTTGGAATTACAAAGCTTGCTTGGGGTGATACACAGTTGCCACTTCCAGGATGGCTGGTGCGTACAGACTCTGCTCCTCCACGGTTCCCTGGGCAGCACAATCTGCCCTCCTCGCAGCTGCAAAGGGGAGTAACAGAGGATGGAGTTGAGTGAAGACACCGCGGCCAAACTCTGTTGCACTCCCTGTGCTGGGCTGCTGATAAGCCACACAGTGGCTGTCTAATGGGAGATATACGATAACAAGTCCAGTGCTGAGCCAGCAAAGGTGGCAAATCACTCCTTTCAGATGAACTTTGCTTGAACTTTGCTCATTATAATGTGAAAACCACACCTCCATCCCAAAAGTTACCTGCCTCCA
>NW_010580528.1:27038-37506 GCF_000705375.1 Tinamus guttatus | reverse complement strand
CATGGCATTGATGACAACCTCTATTTCATTGCATTAGCCTTAAGGGTCAGTGACCATCAGGCTCTGGGGGAGTGCAAAGCCTAGGTAATGTAATCACTTTTGCAGCCAAAATATAAACTGCCTCTTCCTTGCTTTTCAGCTGATTGTAAAGAAAACTTCAACACGGTGCAGAACATTGAGGAGTTGGCCTACAACGCGCTGTCCTTCGTGTGGAACGTCCACGAGGAAGCAAAGGTAGGACCTGCTTGCAGCAGGGAATTGGAAAGCTCTTCCTCCTGCAGCAAAATCGCTGCCTCGTTTCCAGTGGCTCAGACACACTCCCCCTTTCTCAGCTGAAAGGCAGCGACAGCAGAAATCCAAACAGGGCCATTCCCGTGGCCTCACGGAGTGTTTGTCTGCCACGACAGCGGGGAAGGACACCGTGCTCCTCTGTGTGCTTAAGCTTTGCCATTAGCTAATAACTATTCTGACTACACCTGAGCGTGGCTCAGAGATGTTTTTCTAGTGCTGATGGATAACTCCAAAGAAAGCCTTTTGCAGCAGCCAGCCTAGATCAGGGCTCCACAGACATGTAGGTGAAGCCTATTTAAATAAACCAGAGCTCAGGGAACAAAGACTGTCCCTTAAAAGGCAGCATTTTGATGCAGAAATGACTGACCACCCTTTTCAAGCTTGTGTGATGTGGAAGGGAGCCAGATGGGTCACAAGATCCCTTTTGACCTTAAAGTCTACAAAAACCTGTATCAACATCTTTCCTGCATAGAGATGGAAGAGTTCTGCTGTTTCTTCTGCATCTCTTCAGTCTCTTGTTGGCACTTTGTTATCCACTGTGGATTGAAAGGAGTATATAAGATGAAGGAATCAAGAGGGAAAAAAAAAAAGGCAAAAAATCCAGTGTCTCTGAAACTGGCAGCTTGGGAAAATTTTGGTTTGCTTTGGGATCTCAATAAGCCCTTCTTTTAGCCCAAAGGCGACCTTGGTCTTTTACAACCCAAGAGGTTAACAAATGTCTTTAAGGCAAAGTTGTCAGAAATGGAAATATGTCAGGTATGTGGCAAACCCTCGGGGGCACCTCAGCCAAACTGGATTTAACTCTTAGCGAAACCCTGTGCGTGCACTGGCCTGGGGCTGGTAAAGGTGAGACTTGAGAGAGCTGCCAGGGCTGGGAGCCGCGACAGGAGGGGTCAGGTATTTGGCTCGTCTGTAGCACCTGCTACTTCTCTTCTTGTAATTAAACTTCACACCACAGTTAAGTGGTTTCTTTTCTATATTTAGGCACTGACTAGATCTGACACTAGATTTCAGGGCTGAAATCCTGAGCTGAAGCCCTGCTGAGAGAGTTGTGTGAGATTTGCCAGGTGTGAATCTGTCCTCAGAGAGTCCAATGGAAATTTCATGGTCACACAAGTGACTTTGGAGATACAATGCAAATCCTGTCTGTGCTCAGCTCTTTTTCAGAAGTTCCCACTAGAGATAACTGCATTCTGGTGATAAAGGAGCACAGGATGAATCCTTTTTTAACTAACAGCAATGATCTGTAATTCCTGAGGCCTAGCCTGGCCCTCCTCCGTTGCTCCAGGCTATTGCTGTGAGAGTCTCTTGTTCAAATGGAAGATGAGAAGCATCAGCAGGAGCATCTCCAGGGTGACTTTGCATCTTGTCCGAAGCTGATGGGAGCGGGTAGCCCCTGAGTTTGTAGTGAGTACGAGGTTCTCAGAGACATAACAGGCTACATAGGAAGGAGCTGTCCGTGCAAACTGTTTGTCCTGCAGTGGGTGAGGAGGGAAGCGTGGCTAGGGAAGGTCGAGGGGACATCTCTGGAGCTGCTTTGATCCAGCTCCCTGCTCTCGCTGCTATTCAAGGCTCGTGTTCACAGCCCCCCAAAGCTGTATCCATCTCTGCTCTTACTGCAGGTATTTATTGGGGTGAATTGCTTGAGCACTGACTTCTCCTCCCAGAAGGGAGTGAAAGGGGTCCCGCTGAACCTCCAGATCGACACGTACGACTGCGGCAACGGAACCAGCCAGCTGGTGCATCGCGCCGTCTGCCAGATCAAGATATTCTGCGATAAGGTAGAACGTCTCTCCCACCAGGCTGCCCAAGAGGAATTTTAAACTGGTGGCCACCAACTCCAGGAGGAAGGACTGGAGCACCCAGAGGACAGGCCTGAGCAATAGAGGCCGTTCAGACCCCTCAAATGGGATGGGACAGCTGGGATGTCCTTGCATTGCTGAGCCCTTTATAGCACAGAGTCCTTAGGATGTTTTCCCCTTATCTGACTTGCATAGGATTGTGCCTTGTAATAAATTCTCTAATTCTGACAAGTTTTTAAATAATAGTGGAGATGAGAACCTCCTTAGAGGTCCTTCCCCAGACTCAGATATCTTCCTGTGGGAAATTTCTTCTGGCTGTTTTCATCTGCACTTTTGAATTTTAGAAAGCATGGGGTTTTTGTTTTGTTTTTTACTATATAAACATGAGTTCAAATTTATCTCCTTTTGCTGGATGGCTTGTAGGAGGCCTCTAAGATGAAGTTTCCTTTAATAAAGGCTGCCTTTACCCTTCATGTGCCAATAATTAGGAAGGTCGATAAATGTTCTCTTGCTAGTGCTGCAGTAGAACTATGAGTGTCCTAAGCTTTTCTCATCTTTCCCACAGGGAGCAGAGAGGAAAATGCGGGATGATGAACGGAAGCAGTTCAGAAGGAAAGGAAAATGCCTGGACTCCAATAACAATGGTCAGTGCTAGCGGGTGTTGCTGCTCCAGAGTGTGTCCCTTACCCGTCCCTCACCGCCACGAGGTCAGGCCCCGAGCGTTGCTATTCCTGGTGAAATTGGTGTGTCCAGCAGGTCCTTGCCTGGTCTCCTGCTGAGACTCTCCGAGCACTTAATTAATATTAACGAATCTTCCTCAATGCTGGAGCCTTGGCAGAGCCTTCCTTAGTGGAGAGCGTTTGGCAAGCCTTAATTCTCAGGCTCTGCTGGGTCCTGTCTTTTTTCTAGTATTTCTGCTGGGAAGTTTTGGACAGGCCCCTTTCCCCTCTCCGTGTACAGTCACCTCTTAAAGCTCTGGGTCAGAGCAGTGTGAAGTGACAGGTGCCACCTGAACTGTGATGAACCGGATTTTCCATCTGTAGGTCTGAAAGGCTGTTTACTGTCCGGCTTCAGAGGAAATGAAATCACGTTCCTGAGGCCAGAAACTGACCTTGAAACCCAGCCCGTCCTCTTTATCCCCAATGTCCATTTTTCAAACCTGCAGAGATGTGGCACGGTAAGTCCCTCCCCAAAACAACCAGGCAGTGCCCTCATCTACCTGATGTCTCCATCGTTTCCAAACTGATCGACCCCCCAGACATGGCTTCTGTTGTGCAAAAAATACAAAACCAAATCACAGATCTCTTGTGAAAATCTTGCAAACTCGAAGACATAGCTGTCAAGAGGAACCTAGATGATCTTGCAAGTCATGGACAAGATACCTTTTAAAGATTCCTTCCTGACAGATATTTCTGTGGTTTGCAAGTGTCATCTGCAGCTTCCACAATGGACTGAAGTGGTAGAAAAGCATTGACAGAAAGGGAACTACGGAAAAATGCAGCTGTAGCAGTCCCCCGTGTGGGGACCGTCCCTCACTTCCCTTGAGCCTGAGGAAATCTAGACTCCTTCAGAGCTCATCAGTGTTTCTCAGAAAACTCCACTGCAGCCTGTTAAAAAGGGTGAAAAAAATATCCATGACAAGACTGTGGCATCCTATTGCAGTGTCTGCTGAATGGAGCAGCAAAAACAGGGAATAAAATAATGGAGTTTGCACCCAGAGAACTCTCTGAGAAACTGTTTGTTCTTATCACAAGCAGGTTATGTGATTTGACCTGTTTTGGGGTCTAGCTAGATGCGTGTCCAGGACTCTGCTAGATGGAGCTGGAGAGTCTAGATTAGATTCTCTATATTAGTTTTCATTTAATCCAAGAAACTTGTGTAGAGGTTTGGGTTTAATTATGTTGTCTAGGAAAAATAATAGACTGGGAGGAGGGGAATCACAAAAAATGACTAATTGACCAAATTTGCAAGAACAGGAGAAACCCGCGTTGCCCCCCACCAGCTTCACTGTCACACAGTGATAATGTGCAATGTTTCCTTTCTTTCCAAGGTGCTCCCTCCTGCTGTTCCCAACACGGCAAACAGGTAAGGATGCGGCAGTTTGTGTTTCTCTTCTCTCAGCTGTTTGTTCTCTTTGGGCATGTTACAGCTGTTTGATGCCTTCATGGTCAAAATAGGTGTTAAATGTAGGCCTAGAATGGACTCGGGGGTTCAAAAGCCCAGACATGTTTCTTACCAGCGAGCTGCTCCACCATGAGTCTGCCCAGCTGTTCATATGGAGACAAAGTTTAAATGGAAAAAAAAGGGGGATCACAGGATAGTTACTGAAAGGCTCAAGTAAGCAGGGGCAGGTAGATCTGTTAAAGAAAATAGAATAAAGTGGAAATCACTGCAGTGGGGAGATACAGGAAGGCAGGAAGCTGACAGGCCGAGCTGCAGCTCTGGTAGATAACTGCTCATAATCACAGAACCTATAAATAATTGCTGGACATTTGTTGGAATAATTCACTGTTCAATTGCTGGAACTATTTTGTTTGCTACTAATGTTCTGTCCTCACGGGAGTATCCTATTGCCTTTGCTCAGGTTGCCCCTAAAGAGGAACGGTGCCTCGTTCTCTGATGACTTTGACCCGATACCTCCAAAACAAACCAAGGAAGAAGATCCCCAAAGAGGTAACCCCCGGGGCTGGAACCCTTCCTGAAAGGGATGCCAAGAAATCTTGGATCTTGACTTAGACAAACCAAACCATTCTGAAACAGAGAGCCCTGAATCAGAGCTGTGCTTTCTTGCTTTCAGTCCTGCTGTACGTGCGGAGGGAGTCAGAGGAGGTATTTGATGCTCTCATGCTGAAGACACCAGACCTCCAAGGCCTCAGAACTGCTGTAAGTATTTTTTTTTTTTCCCTCTGGAATTCCCTGCTGTTGTGGTTGAGGAGCACACAGACATATTTCTGTGATGATTATCAGCAGCATCCCTGATAACCCACCTGTCTTTGGGGATTACTGGGAAGGAAACAAGCAATAAACCTCCAAGATCTGGAGTGGCCTTTTGTGGCCTTTACAAACTTTTAAAAACAGAGCTTGAAAAATGTCAGTCCTGAGGATTCTTTGCCACCTTTTTCCTCTGTCATCCCTCACTACAGAGACACAAAAACCTCTATCGAAAATGCTGTGAAGAAAATGCAAAACTCTGCTGCCATCCAGGCTTCCTCAGCCCATGACTCTGCTTGCCCAGGAGGCTGCTGCAGGAGGCCTTTGTGCATCACTTAAAGCCCCCAAAGCAGCTGTGGTCAGATAGAAACAGAGCAGAGTCAGGCACTTCCCATAGGATTTTGTCTCCCCTTTCGATGCAACGTTGAATGAAAAGCTCAAACACTCTCTGTATCCAACAGCTCAAAGTGTCAAGACCCAAATAAGCTGGGAAATGTGAGAAGCAAAATAAAGATAATTCCTCAAGGTTTTCTGCTCTGGCAGTCAGGAGGAGGAACAAGGCCAAGTTGAAGCCTACCCTGGCTGCCTACAAGACCCAGACATGTTCAAATTAGCCTGTTCAGGCCGTTGCTTTGGCCTTTTTCTCTTTAGAAAAAAAAGGAGGGAGAATCCTTATACCCTTTGCTGAATGTTATCTGAATACCCTTGGATCATTGTTATCTTTGAGATTTTCTCTTTTTTTTCGGTAGGAATTTTATTTTACAAGTGCAAAAAACTACCATGTTTTCTCTTGCAGATATCAGAAAAATATGGGCTGCCTGAAGAAAGCATTTATAAAGTCTACAAAAAATGCAAAAGAGGGTAAGCTAATCTTTCATCTGCTTTTATGCTGTGCTTTTAAAACCCCATTCTCTTTGGTACCCTGCCATGGGCTGAAATAGCATTTTAACAAGATAATAAAAAGTAAAACCATGTGAGGTCTCTCCCATTTGCAGCAATAAAACTCTGATCTCTCTGGGCTTTAAAGATTTGGGATAATGCTTGTTTGTATTATATTTATTTGGAGTGTAGTCTCCCAAGGCGAGGAAGCGGGATGAAGGAGGAATTGTTTGGGTAGTTTAATGCGTGATCCCTTGTGTCTCCGTCTGAAAGCCGGCGGTTATAGAGAACTTACCTCCCCGATGACAATAAGATATCACTGTTTGCTCCCTGAAACCCATTGCCTGGGTGTTCCTGGGCTTTGCGTGGCCCAGGATGAGACCTCCCTGGCCAGATGGGCAGCCCCGTTATGGAAGAGGGGGGATCTGAAGGGGGAGTCTCTGTTTCCAGCTTCGCCGTCCCGTCCGCAGGCCCTTTCTCCCTGGCTTCAGGAGGGGATGTGCTCATGGTAGATGTTCACATCGAGAGCGCTTTCCCTCTGCCCAAATGCTCTGGTATTCCTGGTCTGGAAAGCTGTGGTCCTTGGCCTGTGTGGTGAAACACTCACTGGACACACAGAATACACGAAAATAACCTGAGCAGCCTGTGAGGTGCCGCTGAGGTGGGCACGGCGCACGGCGGGCGCTGGGGAAGCTCCCAGTAAAACATTTGATCTCCCGGTGGTGCCGGGCAGTGGATGATCCCTGAGGATCACCCCGTGGCTGCGAGGGAACGTGCTGGTTTGCACAAACCAAGGAGCAGCCACGGAGCCTTCAGCGACCTTGATGTGGAGCCACTCGGTGCTCACAGAAATGCTTTGCAGGCTGCAGGGGAGTCGACTCCGTCTCTCTCAGCAAGGCCGATGCAAAGGGAAAGCCTCAAAGTCCCAAGCTCATTTTAGTGAGGCTAAATCCAGAGTCCTCCTTGCAGAGGAAGATGCCACCGAGCTCTGCAAGCACCGGTGCTGCCTGGGACATGAACTTGTTCCTGGCCCTGCTCCAGGCTTTGCGCATGGCGAGAGGCAGGCGGAGCGGCCAGGTGGCAGGTCCTGCGTCACCCGTCCCCGCTGTAACGAGGCACAGGAGGCCGTGACGGACGTCCTGGGAAGCTGAGGGTCTGAAGCGGAGCTGACAACGCTGTGAGAAATCCTAAAGCTCCTCCGATGGGATCTTCCAGTTTATTTGGTGTTGCCCTAACTTAACCCCCATGGAAGTTAGGCTGGTGTTTCCGTGGGAGTGGGGCTAGAAGGTGGCCTGGAGGCAGCTGCAGGGCGGGAAGGGGAGAGCAGGTGGTTTCATCTCCGCGTTCACTGCTGCAGCCTCCACGGCCGTGTTGGCTGTGCTGGAGCGTCGAGGTGGCCGTCACACGTCCCCAGACCGTCCCTGGTGATGGCTGCTCCCCAGCATCTCTCACTTGGGCTGCAGCTTTCCGACCCACTGTGCCCAGCAGGCCAGACCCGAGCATGGATGAACCTGCAGGTGGACCAGGAAGTGGCAGCGCTTCAGGGCAGGGGCCACCTCGGCTTTGTTTTGCTCGGGTTTTGCTCATTACTTGATCTGATAAGCGGTGAATGTTGGATAACGACCGGGAGGCAGAGCAGGCAGGTGTCCTCTACATCACTTCTCTGAAATGGAGGCAAAGAGACATCTCATCCAGGCAATACCTGGAAAATGGATCAAATATTTTGACAACTAGATTACAACAAAAGCTAGACTTGATGCTGTGGGTTACTGCTGAAGATGCAAACTTTTATCCAATCTGCTAAATTGCAGATCTAGCTGCAATACTGTTTCCTGCTCTCCCAGATTTCATTTTCCTTTAAATAATTCTATCCTATTGCTCCACCTTCACAATCCTGTCCTGATAATTACAGCTTGAGGGCTAGATCTTCATCTGCTGTAAACCAGTGAAGCCGAGTGGCACTGCCTGGTTTGAGGGCAGGTGAGGACTGACCATCCCCATGGGCTTTGTTAGCGCCGTGTCCTCATCCCGGTGAACTTAGTCTCAGGGTGACTCAAGAGCAGTAATAAGTAATTTCATGTCTTGGTGAGGTTTGGTTGGGAAAAAACAACACAGGGCTTGGATTCCTCATCAACCCTCTCTGTGGTTGGGAAATCGCGCGGTCGCAAGAGGCACCGACTCCCCCGGCTTCCTGCGCCCGGATGGTTGGAGATAGGAGGGTTGTCCCGGAGCCGCCCGCCCGTGCCGGCCTCGCTGCCTCCCCAGGGCCCCGGTCGGAGCAGCCGGAGGATCTGGGGAAAAGGCAGGTTCCAGGGGGGATCGGAGCGCGTCCCCGGAGGGACAATGGGCCCCTCTCCGGGCTGGAGGAACCTCCTTGTCCTCCTCTTGTTCTCGCTCTTGGCTTCTGCAGCGTCGTCCAGTTAATGCGATCGCCCCGTTAGTGACCCCAGCAGGAAGCTGCAGGGGATGAGCTTTCTGCAAAGAGACAATTTGTTCTCTTTGTTTCCTCAAACAGTTATAGATTCCACCTGTGATTTATGGAAGCACGGTGGGGGGGTGGGAAACAGCCCCGTCACTTCCCTGAAATGATGAGGCCCGGCCCGAGCTGCTCCGCGAGCCTGAGCTGCACCAGGTCTGACCCAGCCTCTTCCTTCTCCCGCAGGATCCTGGTGAACATGGACAACAACATCATCCAGCACTACAGCAACCACATGGCCTTTCTCCTAGACATGGTGGAAGCCGAGGACAAGGTCCAGGTCATCCTCAAGGAGCTATAAGGAGCCACAGGCAGCACTTACTGGGACTTCTCTCGAAGCCGGCAAGTTTGATCCAACCGAGCTCAGCCTCAGCTCGTAGCCTCTACTTGAATCCACTGCCCCCGGGAAGACCCCGGCCACGCGGTGCCGGGCCGGAGACTGCTGGGAAGATCTAGCGATGTGAACATGAACTTCTCTCTGTTGAGTTTATTATTATTATTTTTTATTCTATTTTATTTTATTCCCCTCTGGCAATGGCCTGACCTCCTGTTTCCCTGCTGGGATCGCAGCTGGGCTACCCCGGCTGCCGGGGGACTCTCTGCTCGCTGCTTGCCTTGGCCATGACGCTCCAGCCGTCGGCCTTGGCTTCCTCCCACGCCGTCAGTCATGCAGAACCCTCACACCATTTCCAGGGGGGCTGAGCCCAGCTCCGAGCACCTCTCTCTCCACAGAGATTTTCACAGATCCATTGAAAACTCGCTGTTGAACGGACACTGCCTGCTCCTGTGCCCCCCACCCTGCCGTATCGCTCACTGTAAATACCATGAAGGCCTCCCTAACCCTTGTTTATACATTTCTGATGTATTGTTCCTTTTGTATTTTATATATGTTTAAATATGCATTGTTTTATATTTGACTCAGTACGGTGACACAGAGCATTTCAAACACAGGCTGCTTCACATTTCTCCGTGAACTCCTTTTGTAACTGTGTTGTTGAATTTGTCGTTTTGGATATTCCGTAGCAATAAAGGTTCAAAGACGGAACGCGAAGGGCGTTCGCCCGGTGTGGAGCTGCGGCGGGGACGGGCTCGGGCCGGCAGGGAGGCGACCCCAGCAGCACAGCAGGGGCTCGCGGCTCTTCTGGATTTACCTTCCTCGGCTTGGGGGCCTTTTAAACAAGTCAAGGAAAAAAATCCTGTTTTCCTTCTGCTATTGGGAGCCCAGCTTGGCCTTTATCTTGGGGAGAGGCAGTGTCAGCCAAGGGCCGGCTCCGTACCCTGGCAGGGCCACGGGCTGCACCCGCTGCCGCCCCTGCCTGCACGAACAAGGGCAGATGCTGCCCGAGGGCCTCCCGGCTCACGCGGCCGCGTGCCGGGATTGCTCCTAAACCAGGGCTGATCCTCTGCCGGGTCACGGTCACCTTCCCTCTTCCTTCCTGTGTCCCTCTCGCATCCCGAGTTCCTCACAGCTGCTGCCTCTCACCTGCTGGGGGCTTCACCCGCCTGTCCCCTGTGCTCAAAGTCGTCTGCAGCTGCTTCCCATTAGCTAAAAGATCCCCAAGGCCGGGGCCTCGGCTCTCTCTTTAACCTGAGACCTGAGGACTTCTCTCCTGCCTCCTCTTGCGCTTCGCCCTGTGCTTTCCCCAGCAGTGTTTGCTGTGAGCAGTAACTGAGATGAGCTTTGCTCCCACCAGACAGAGGGATTGAAGTTCCGAAGTGCGTCAGGTTGGTGCGTTGCAGGTTACCTCAGCGTTGTTATCATCATGAGAAGGGCCTCTGAGATGAAGCTCAGATAAATCCAGAGACTTATCAGCCTTGGAAGATCTCTCCCGGTGCTCTGCCCGGCCGCTTCCCTTCATTTCGCTGACTCGCTCTTCAGCAGAATTTCTGATTCAGAGCGTTCGCTCCACGAGGCTGCGCTCGCAGCTCCCTCGCGGCCTCGTTTCACTGCAGTTCAAAAAAGCGTGCCCAGAATCCCCCAAACTGGCCCTGCCTTTTGAGCCCCTGGCAGGGCCGGTGGCTCTGAGCCCTGCAGGTGCTTCCAGCGGCTGCTGGATCCCGTCGTGCACCGGCTGCGCAGGGAGCCCCG
>NW_010580528.1:16205-27006 GCF_000705375.1 Tinamus guttatus | reverse complement strand
CTCCGAGCTGCCCGCGGCTCCCCGTCCCGCGAGGGCCCCAGCGCTGCCTGAGCACCGGGGCAAATGCCAAGGTAAGAGCAGAGGGTCCCGCTGCCTGGGGACAGAAGGTCCCCGGGCTCCTTAGGGAGGAGGAGGCAGGTAGATCAGGAGGCTGATGCTTTCCTAGGATAGAGGGAGGCTACCGCAGAGAAATCAGGGACAGCAGTTAATTGTCCTGCTGTGGACAACAGCAACTCTGACCCAGTTGCTTTCACTCCTGAAGGTTTGGGCAGAAAGCCCCTGTGTGAAAGAAGGAAAGTGGGAGAGGCCCAGCCTCCAAACAGGCAATGGAGGCCCTGCCATTTCCTCATTCCCCAGCTGCTTGGCCAAGCTGGGGATCTTCCCATGAGAATGGGAAGGTTCCGCTCGCATGGGGCAGAGAGGTCGAGAACACAAGGATCTGGTGCAGAGAACAAACGGGCACTGCTGCCTTGCCCAAGGATTTTGCCTCGGAGAATATCAGGGCAAACCCTCGGAGCTTCCTGCAGCGTGGGAAGTGCACTGGCTGGAGCCATGCAAGCGACTCTCCTTTCTGATTGCGGGTTGGAGGCAGAGAACCGGGCGCTTCTCCCGCGCGAGTCCAGGGTGACTTGGTCAGGCTCTGGCCCGCGGTACCGTCCCCGCGCGCGGGGAAGCGCCGCCCGAGACCCAGCCGCAGTCGCTGCCACAGCAGCCCTGCCGAGGGCGGGTGTTTTGCTGACTGGCTCAGTATCGCTCATCCCTTCCAGCAAAGGCGAGTTGCTGGAGAGGTTGCGTAAAGCAGAGCTCCCAAATATGCGAACGCATTCTTGACTCTTTGCCCGGAGCCCACCAGCTCCTTTTGAAGATTAAGATACGAGCGATGAAGGCGATTCGCCTTTGACAGAGCAAAGGTCGTGTGAAAGTATGAACCCAGCGGTGTTGTGCAAAGGGCTGGCGGCGCGAGGCGCTTCCTCTGGGGCAGCCCCTGCGCTCGGGTGTCTGGGCACTCGCGCGGCCGCGTCGCGGGGGACGACGCGCGTTCCACGCGGAGCTTTGGCTGCCCCTCGGCCTGAGCCCCACGGCCGTCCTCGGAGCGCGCGCCGCGGAGGGGCAGGATTTGCCTCCTCTGCCCTTTTCGCATCCCAGACTCCCTGCTTGTGGTAGCATCTCTTGTAGTAGCTTCCAGGGAAGAATTGCTTTGGGGTTTATCAGAGGACAACACCGAGAGGAGGTTTTTGCAACTTTAATTAATTGTATTAATTATTCACCATCAGCTAAAGTGGAAGCTCTCCCATCAACCTCAGCTAATGATCATCTTCCAATATCCCATGTGTTCTGAACACCACCACCAGCTGCTGCACTTTAACCCTGCAGGCCAGGGGTCAACACATGCTCTGCAGAGCTCCAAAGTCCCATCCGTGGAACCTCCCTCTGGGGTCTGGGATCTCCTGCTCACAGCACTGGGACCCACTTGCTGTCGTAATTGTAGATGAAGGAATCCCTCTCGAGTGCTCTGGGTGAATAAGCACCTACAATGAGAAAGGTGCATAAAAAGAGACATATAGCACCCTGTGAGCTGAGTTTTGCAAGAGCTCTGGTATCCGCAGTGCTGGGTGGAGGGCTCTGCTGCTCAGTTGTACAAATAACACCCAGTTTCTGTGTCTTTACCCACGCTTTTTCATTCCTTGCATCTCCACCCAAGCAGCTCTGAGAATCTCAGTGTGTGGTGTGGTTCCCCACTGACATAATGGGAAAAGCAGCATCCTGTGTTTTGTTAGGACACCCACACATCACATTTGGGTCTGGAGATCCACTGTGATGGAGACCAGAGAGGAGCAAAGATCGTGGTGGGGACGAACAGGGGGAGAGGGACAGGGATGAAACTCTTTTTGCATCTTTCTCACAATATGGAAATCTTTAATGAGGTCAGTGAGGTGACCCCTCTGCTCCACTTTCTCGTCCTTCTCCTAGGTTATTCCTAGGACTGGTATAACTAAATTTCTGGTTGATGAGACAGGTACCAAAACCCTCAGCATGTGTGAATGTCCTCACATTGTCTCCTGGAAGTGGGTGTTTGCCATAGAATTAGGGTTTAATGTTAACATTTGGTGTTTGTGGACTCTGGGCTAGGCTCAACTTTATTATGTTGAGATTGATGATTAGATGATAGGAGATGATAGGAATAGGAAATAGGCTAGAAAGACTATTCTTAACAATTCTGGGCCAGATCTTCAGCATGAATGAAGTTGCCTAGCTCTGTTTCTTCAACTGAGACAGATTAATTCACATTAGCTGGGGCCTTTCCCCTAGCATAGTGCACAGAGCAGCTGGGAGCTGGCATGTTTACATGGAATGTGACTGGGATATGGCTCTAGAAAGCCCACTCGTGCTGTTGCAGGGGTTCTGGATAGACTGATGGCACCAGCATGTTCTGGAGCTGTCCCTCCTCCCCCTTCACCAGGCTTTCCTGATCACAAGCTACAGGACGTGTTTCTTCTTTCACATCTATGTCTGGAAACCCTTGGGGAAGCCCAAGGAGGAGAGAACAGAATGGTATAAAGTCAAGGAGACTCTGTGCTGAGGTGCTCTGTAACACTGCTCTCCAGCTGGGCCATGGAGGTGTGTTCTGCTGTAACAATACACCTTTTCTTCTCTCTGCCTGCAACTGCTCCTCTTTTCCATCAAAACAGTAAAACACCCCAGATGAAATGTCTGTTGTACCAACAGCCAGAATTGTGTGATAGTCCCACACAGGCAACGTAACTCACAGAACCTGTTTGTCAAATGTGCTGACAGTCAGTTACATTTTAATGGTCTTTACATCACAAATCTACTTTTTTTTCCCCCAATCTTGCCCTTAAAAATAATATTATAAAATATGCACCAACAAGTCAGAAAGAGGCGGCAGTCAGGACTCTAGCCCTGCTTCTGCCACATTGCTCCTCTGTGCCCTTTGGAGACTATTTAGCCCAGATAGGCAAAGAGACTGGATCATCTAAAGGTGCCAGAAGAGACTGTGGTCTGATTTCAGATGGATTTAGGTACTTGATGCCCATCATAATCCCACTGTTTCCAATTCATAAAAGGTTCTACGTGTTATGTCCTACTGATTTTAGGTGCCTTCTGGAAACAGTGTGGATTTTGGTGTGTCTACACGCTGCTGACCTTTGCAAAGTGTTTTGGTGTGTCTTTAGTAGTGAAGAACAATTTTCAGTTTTACCTGGCCCAGGGTAACCTTCCAGGGATGCTCCCCCTGTCCATCGCCTTGCGTTGGACACAAATGCAGCGCTGGGCCGGTTCTGCTTTGGAGACCCTTTGTAAGCCACAAGGTCATACTGGCCAGGCCCAGGTAGAGGAGGCTCCTTGCAGGGTGGGATGGCTGGGGCAGAGAGAGTCAAGCAGAATTTCCGCCTGTCAAAAGAGAAAAGACTTGAGAAACTTGCTCTGAATTGATGGTGTTTTCATGGCTGGAAACAGAGGCTGTGTTTGCAGTTAGATGCCCTGGGTAGGTGGATGCTTAAAGGTCCTAAGCCAAGATCTTTGAGAAATGAACTGGGCATAGCAGGTCCAGTTGCAGTGCCACGGACAGCTCTATTTATTGCCAAATACAAGACTTGCCAGTTGTCCAGACCCCGGCCTGGTTCTGCTCAGCTACTCCAGAGCAAGATAGCGCTGAACCCAGACACTTGTGCCAAGTGCCTCTAGCCAAGGGTTCCTCCCGTTCTCTCCTCCTGACTGGAATGGGAGAGGGCACCGGCTCCAACCTTCACAGATGGGTGTGGAGCATTTTGGTGTTTTCTGGCAGAGCAGACTGACAACCTTCTCGCCTCAAATTTAATTTGCCCTCTCCTCCAGCCCTCTGTCCTTATCAAATGCCATTTGGCATTGCTTCTGTCTCTGCCTAGAGCTTCCCACTCTTTTTACAAAGCCCCTGTCGTAAGATACAGCTGCTGAGATGTAGTAAAGATACACCTGTTGGGTAAGGAGAGCCATGGGCTTTCTCATGTTCTCATTCTTTTCCATGGTTAGGAATTTATTGTTGATCTTAATCTCAGGCCAGGCAAAGTCAGTGCGTAGTGACAATAAATATACTTGAACAATTTGCTGATAGGCAGATTTATTTGTCTTCTCATACGATACCAAGGGAGAAGAGGGCTTGGGGGAAGGGAGTTTCCTTTCATGCCTTTAATCCCTTGGAAACAAGGGGCAGAATGGGATCCATAGGAATGAAAGCTCCAGCTTGAAAGAAGTTCTTGACAGGTTTGCAAGCTTCTTTCGAGGTCTAACTCCCAGCCTTAGCAGGGGCTCAGAAAATACCCACTGAGTCTGCTGAGACACTGTTCAGTTGTTCACAGATCTGGGGCTCTGAGGCTGGGTTTAGGCACTGGTAACACAAAAGAAACACAGCCTAGTGCTCAAAGTCTGTGCCTGGGATATGGAAGCTTCAGGGTCTTTTTCCAGGCCACGTGTGCTCTGGCTTCTCACTCTGTAAAATGGGGGTAAGAAATTACCCCTACATCATATGGGTGGTGCAGGATTTAATTACTGTTTGCAAATGTCTGAGAGATTCTATGATAAAGGTACCTCTGATACACTGCTCCGGGGTGTTACCAACCCGCACTCCCCTCCAAGGCAACGCACTGCGGCACTTCCATTTCTGAGGCAATTCCCGCAAACCTTGGGCAATAACTGCCCATATCAGACCGTGTTATATAGTGGGACTCCTTTGCTATTTGAGGTATTTTCATATGTCCTATAAAAATGGCATGTCTTCCAAAGCTGGACTTACCTGGAAGGAGTTTTCTTTGTTTCCTTTACAGTTTTACGTGGCTGATAGGTTGCATACTCTGTAATGAATCTGTCCGTGTTTGTTTGATGGGAGGTCTTTGATTTGAAGCAAGATGTTATACTCTTAGGAGACGCCTTGATGGGGGAATCACTGATGTTGTAGTGACCTACAAAACAAACAGGAAAGGGATGTAAACACCCTTCGTGTAAAGCCCATGAGAGTGGCACTGAGGAATGACAGAGCATCATGCAGTGAATGTAATAGAGGGAAAAAGAACTGGCATAACAGCATCGTGTGGGGAAATCATTTCTGGATTTTAAAAGTGCTGTCTGGGCAGAGCTTATTTCGAGGTGCACTGATAAGGCAATGCTAAACTCTATCCTGAGCATGGAAACAAATGGAGATATTAGCAACTTTAAAGAATCAAACAAACAGGAAGGAACTTGCACGTGGGATAACATGTAAGATAGGTTACAAAGGTAGAAGCCCTCATGCTGCAGGTCTAAACCTCACCAGGCAATGGGCCAGGAGCAGACTTCTTTTGCTGCCAGAGTACTGAGCAGCCGGAATATTATACACTAATGCGGCTTCTCCTGAAGCCTCTGGAATTTGTATGGAGCTGTAGGGTGTTTTGGTGATTCCTTATGGCTACTCAAAACTATCAGGATGGTTTCTGATGGCTGTCTCAGGCCATCCCACAGCCCTCAGAAGGGAGACTCACTAGCGCCCTGATACCTGCTTAAGCTCATCATTGTCTTAAGAAGCCCCAAGTGACCCAAAACTGTGTGTGACAGTGGTCTGTGCCCTGCAGAATCAGACCCTAAATCACCAAAAACATCTGTCCTACCAGCTCAAAGCTTCACTTACATGGAGAAGGCCATTTTCCCTTTTTTTCCAAATTTAATCCTCTTGTGGTTTTGGACACAAACACGGCATGAGCAGAAACATTGTTGCTTCGCTTGCAGAAATCCCTAGAAGTCTGTTTTAGAAAAAGGGCTTGTGAATAGCTTTGAATTGACTTTACCTGTGGGTAATTACCAACAAAGGAAAAGCCACATGTAAAATCCAGTTGTCTCCACTGTGAATGGTTCTAATGACACAGCTGTAGGCAGTATCAGGGCCAAAATTGGGGAGTGTTTACCAACTGTAGGTAGGACTCTTTGTGACTGCCCAGCAGGTAAAAGTTGCATTTACACAACAGCTGCTGAGGATTTGAAACTCTTGCATAAAATGTGGTTTTGTGCATTGAACTGCAGACTTCTACCATGTCAGCTCTACCTAAATGTCCAGCTTGGTTCAAGCCACTGACTGAGCCCAGAAATTGAGGTGATGCTGCCAAGACACCAAAGGGCTGTCTGCATGACAGCACGCTGATGTAAGTGGAAGCGTCCAGTCAAAGCACAGGAGTGAGGAGGTGGCAAGAAGATGCCTAGGTAAGAGTCAAACATGAAAGACTTTCCCAGTTTTCTTATTTCTTATTTTTCCTATGTTAAAGCTGGTGAAATGCCTACAAATGTCATGATGATTAACTGGCTTCATTTCAACATCAGGTTTGATCCCAGACCTGAGGACAACTTGAGACACTATTTTCCAGTTGCTCACACAATCTTTTTCTTAATATTTGTTAATTTTTAGTTGTTGCTGCTTCAAGGGCAAAGCCTTCAGTTCTTAGAAATTCCTTTTTTTGCCTAAGAGCTGTGATCACGTAAAAACTGCAGGTTTTGGCCACCTTTTTCTTCTTACTTGTCTCTTTGTCTATAGTCATAAATTATCAGGAACTGCCATCTTTTAAATAGATAGTTTCCTGTTCTGCTTCTTGTAGGTTAGATATTATCTCCTACAGTAAATCATGAGTCAGTGATTAATTCAAGAAGGCCGTTCCCAGAAGCAAATTCTTACAATGTTAAAAATAATATGATGCGAATCCATTATACTATGATATAGAAAATAATTATGGCCTGCAAACTAGTTTAATCAACTTAGAACATGCTGGGGCAGATACTCAGCCAGACTGAGTCATCATAAGAAAGTTCACAGTCTTAGTGCTTAAATGTACGAGTGAACATGATTACCCCATGTCAGCTGAGTCTCAGTAACTCTGTGTATGTGCTCTTTGCACACCCAAATTGTGAGGTAAGACATGATTGTTTAAAACACCTTTGCTGATGTTTAAAATATAACAAATTAATTTATAAGAGCATGAATTGCCTCAAGAACATGCAGGCAGCCAGTGAAAATGTCTCAGCTATGAGTGGCAAGCTGATTATTAAGCTTATTAAACTGTGTTGTCTTCATTTTGTACTAAGCAGCTATGCAAAGTCATCAAATGTTACAAAGACTCAACATGTTTTACCACATGGTGGGTATAATTTCACTGAGGTGCAGGTTAAAAGGGGAAGGCTTATTAGGAAATGGGTGCAATCTAAATAGGGGAGAAGCAGTAGTCCAGCAGAAAAAGCTCTCAATAGTAACAAAACAATCCAAAAGTAATCACAGCTATAGCAAGACACTATTGAAGGGACAGGGAAGTTCAATAGCAGTGTGTATATTATTATGAATTATCTGGTAACTGCTAATGACACTTTGTGTTTTGTTAAGATCTTCCACTTCAGTATCTCAAAACACAGTGTGAATTCCTGTGGACTAAGGCTTACGACACCCGAGGAGGCTGGTCACCATGGCATGGGTGGAGAGCATCAGCCATAGAACAGTTAAGTGACTTATACAAGAGTGAATCAGCAGGAGGTTCAGGAACTGAACCTGAGGGCTAGGTCCTCAGCTGATATAAACTGGCACAGCTCCACAGCAAGTGGAAGGGCACAGTCGGTTACGTCAGTTGTACGTATGCAGTCTTGTTTTCCAGCTTTGAGGTTGAACCTCAACACCCAGTACCTGTTAAAGAGGTGAAACTCTACATACCTGGGGCACCTTAGCAAAAGTCCCCTCTAACCAACCCACACAGGTAGGATTTGGGGGATGAAAACTCACGGGGTCCTATGGGGTCTTTCATACCCATGTGTGTGTGTATACATATTTATTTATATCTACACTTCACCAGCATTACACATAGCTGTGCTCCCCTTGTCCCTGCCCACAACCTTCCTTACATCGTATTGACCAGGTGCTGGTGTGGGGATTTTCTCAATCTTCCTTGCAATGGGTTGTTGAAACATGCTAGAGTTTCCTGTGCTAAAGTCTCGCTTGGATTGAAAACATGATGGGATCCTGTAGGCATTTGCAGCTGGATAGTTGGCAGTTTTGCTGCATGCAATGCGTGCAACCTGGAAGCAGAGGGAGCAAGGAAATTGTCAGTAGGTGAACAGAAAAAAAATCAGGAAGTACCTGAGGCCTGGAATTTACCAAATGTAATTTTTAAGGACAAATCACCTTTTGCATTTTAAAGATTTCAGAAACTGCTGCAAGTTCTATAAGATGAAATAAGGGAGTCTACTTTTTCAGCTATTAAATACTGTTGGTTGCTTCCTCCTGGGGTGCAGCTCAACAGCCTTGCATAAGGTTTTACACTTACGTCTCGTGTTAGAACGGATCCTGAGGTTGTTCACTTTAGCCTCTTTCCAACAGCCTGGTACAATATTTTAATTGAGGTTACACACTGTGCATATGGATCCTTCTCTACACCTTTATAACTTAATAACAGCTCTGCCAATTTTGCTTAAGAGGGTTTATTCAAAATTAAAATGACCACCTCTGTGTGGGAATTGAGTTTAAAAGGTAAGAGCACATGAAATAGCAGCTTACCTGTTGGAATTCAAGCTTAATTATAGCTGTGTTTATCAACAATGAGAAATGATTTTCCTTCTTGGCTCCATTTTAGAAACATCCCCAATACAATATTAAATAGGTATTCAAAACAAGAGTAATAAGAGTAGGTTAAAGACCAGATTCACAGTCCACTGAAGTCAATACAAAGGCATTAGCTGACTTAGTGGCTTTGGAAATGAGTCTGAAATAAACTGCTTCCTCTTACCAGAGAAGGAAAATATCCAGTTCCTTTCTGAGACAACGAGATGCTGTTGCTCTCTGCAGACTGATGAGTGACATTATAGAATCCTGGGCCTGGGGTTTCATTCTAGCAGGAGAAATACCACATTTGGTGACCAAACTGCATTAGCAACCACCCTGCTGGGGTAAAGGCACTGAGATACTGGCACAGATTCCAACTGTGGTTAATGGGAGAGCTCCTCTCCTCACCAAGTCCACGCTCTTCATCTTTCTGACCATAGGCCAAAACACATTGGTTGTTTCTTCAGAAATCTTTGGATTTCTAAATTGAGTCTATTCCTCTCTCAGCCTTGAAGAGGCCTATAGGCCAAAACACATTGGTTGTTTCTTTAGAAATGTTTGGATTTCTAAACTGAGTCTATTCCTCCCTCAGCCTTTTTTTAGACTTGAAGAGGCCACAAGTGAACACAACATTCCAGCTGAAGGTGTACTCACAGCATATATAATGACACTATTATATTTTCTGTATCATTTTCCAACCCATCACTCGCACCATAAATTTTCTGCTTTCATTGTAATTGTGCATTAAGGTAGATGTTTTCATTGTTTCAAAATTATAATCTTTTGATGCAAGTCTCTAGTTGCATGGAAAAAAAATAGTATTTCTGAGTAAGAGGAAGATCAAATTTCCCTACTATTTACAGGGCAATTTGTATAGACTGGGAGCCACAGCAACTCTAAAATCTCACCTGTAACATCTCAGTTGGACCTAATTAATTCAGCATGTGGGCAGAGTGCATTATTTGCAGTCACCACACCTTTCCTAACTCTGTATTTTTCTGGGCTTTTCAAAAAGAGAACTGGGCGGGATTCTATTTATAGAGCCAAATAAATCAAACCCAGCCTATGTCATACATGATGACACCTCCAGCTTTTCAGGCGTGGTCCCATGAAGTGCTGAATGCCTTTAGTAACATGATCTGCCTCTGCCAAGCCTAGAAAAAATAGTGGGAATTAGCAGATCTGGGATCATGCAGGATGAAAGAGATAGTCCTTTACCAACATAAATGTTAGATGATGCTGGTATGGAGGATGGAAAGAATGGAGGCTTCTGACCTTTGGCAGCATGCTACCATTGTGTGACCTTCACTAATTGCCTTGTCTGCCAGTTATGGATGGAAACTATTTTGGAGAGAAGCCCAGAAGTGAGTCCCTTTCTGTTCTGATGATTTCAGAGTTGGATTGAGATAGTCATCAATTAAAACTGGAAGAACATTGTAAGGAATCAGATGCCCTGTCATCAGCATGCACAGTCTTTGCAGATTGGTCCTTCCTCATAAAATTGTCACCTGGGTTATAAAGAAAAAAAAAATGTGTATTTTTCTTTGTAGGAAAATGCTACAGGACTGACAGCTGAGGTATGTGATGCAACTCTGGGAGCTGCAGCGGCCGTGCTCAGCATTCTGCTGTCAGTTAGCCTCTACGCAACAATTCCAGGATGACAGATTTACAGATTCCTGAACTGAGCTCCTGCCCACACAGAGCAATGGAGCAGGCAGAGATCCTGAGCTACCTATTTCTGAGCAAGCCCCAGAGCAACAAGCAGGACAGCCACTGTGCTGCTCTGGGGACTTGGGCTACCATCTCCACGTGGCCCTGCCATGTGGAAGCCCTGCCATGTCCTTGAGGCTCCATGGACAAGAGGGCTGTGCTGAGGGAGGCAGCTTTGGTATCATGTGCTACAACTGGCTGTTAGAATCGCAGTGAGTTTCCAAAGTAGCTGATAAAAAGCTGCACCTGCAAGCTCCATTTGCTGGTGCTGGTCAGGCTTGCCTGCTCCAGGTGACCAGCCCACTGAGGCTTGGATGGTGGCCCACATACAGCCCTGCCCCATGAAAGGGAGTTATTACTCTGGCAGCACGTTCTTGATTAGCACCTTCCAGGACAGCACGTGCCAAGGAAACAACTACAGAGCCCTTCAGCCATCCGCTGTGTCCAGCGCTGCGTTTGCTATGCCCAGCAGCAGCTCAGTCTTGTTGAAAGTAAGTA
>NW_010580528.1:0-12582 GCF_000705375.1 Tinamus guttatus | reverse complement strand
TCTCCGTGAGGGGAGCGCGGGAGGGAGACCCTGGCGCGGGGCCCTCGGTTTTCTCCCTCACAACAGGGAGGGATATCCCCTTCTCTTCACCACAGGGCGGGTTTGTCCCCTCACGCCAGGGGGTTTTGTGCCCTCGCGCCCATGGCAGGGGCTTTGCCCTCCTCGCAGCTGGGCTGCCGTGGTCCCCCCATGCCGGGGGTGCGGGACACCCTTGGGTGCCTTGGTGGTGGGTCCTGCCGCCTCAAGGTGAGCCCGTGAGCAAAGTGTCCCGCTCCTGAGACTGAAGGTGGAGTTTTGGTAAAGCGGGAAGGACTCATCGGCTCTGAGCATGGCATCCTGGGGTGTCCAAAGCCCTCTCCGTGTGGTTGGTTTTATCTGCTGCCATCCCTTCCTCATGTGGCCGAGGTTCCTCGAGGTCCCTGGGGAATGGAACCATGGAGACGTGCAGGGATCATGGGCAGCTTCCCCAAGGAATGCGCCTCAAGCTCCGCTCCCAGCGGTTGCACTGAAATGACCCCATTTAGGTGAGCAGGAGCGCTGTCACCTGCAGCACGGCTGTAACGCTCTGTCCTGCGCAAACAACAGAGGTCAGCAGGCAGCCGGGAACAGAAGAGCAGCGTCTGGTGACTTCAGGTGCCTTTTGATTAGAGCTTCCCAGAGAGAAGGCCCGACCTTAAATACCAGCCAATTATAAGTCACCTTCAGGGCTTTTGCCTGGTGTGTCAGCTTAAGCAAGCCAAACACTGTGCGAGTTTTGATGTTTGAGACATTCTGATAAGTTGTTTAAACTTTTCTTTCACGGGTGATATGTGCAGATATTAGTTTGACAGCAGGGATTTTTCTGTGAAAGTGTAAGATTTGTGGCCTATTTGTAGCAGGATTTCTTTGCAGGTTTTGTACCATGGAGTTCATTTAACCTAATTCTCCTTCTTAGTCTTTTCTAGTGTCATTTGGAGGAATATGACCTTGCTACTGCACTAGCCCACTGGAAGTTTTGGCTGATCCAGACTTCTGCCTGGGCACCTCTCTCATCGCGGCTTACTGCAGTGGCAAGGAAAGCAACAGATACCCCACAGAGAGGTTCTTTGTGCTTTGCTGACCTGATCCTCCTTTGCCGAAGGAAAACGGGATGGAAAGGAAGAAGTGGGACAAAGCTCCAGGTGAAGCGGTTCCGCCAGAGTCTTGGTCTCATCTTTAAAGAGCAGCTCCCGTGTTGAAGAGGCTGAAAAGCAAACGCTCCAGCAAACCAAAATGGAAGGAGGCAATGGTCCAAGTCTGCAACTTCAGCAGCTTCCACTGGCAACTGCAGCAGTTTCTGTGCAGCCACACACAGACTCCTTTTCTTACAAGGTCAGATTTCTACCTCAGGGTACCCCTAAAACGCCTTATCTGTTCAAGTAAGCTTAATGCAGTACGGTATTTGGCTTATTTTTGTGAAAAGTTCACTATCTTTGCATTTAGCCATGCCTGAATTACACACTGCGTATTACATGTATTACACACTATGTGTGTAAGCAGTGAATAAAAGAAAGAGGTCTTGTGTCTTGAAAAGCCAGGCAAAATGGAGAAAGACCTACCAGCAATTAACAGATCAGGTGGATGTCTGAGGGTGGTTAGATGCAATAGACCCTTCTTGGTGCAGGTGCCTCTTCAGCCTAATCTGCATGTCAGTAATTGAGATGTTTTGTATCTTCAAGTGGCTCTACCCTTGGTCAGGCATTGTTTTATCCTGTATGAGAAGAGCAAGGATAATATTTTTACTCTTGGAGGAGGCATACAAATATGAACTCGATTATTCACAATCTGAGTACATTGTATCTTGGAGACCTGTGCTGAAATGAAAAGTGCAAATGACATCTAATGAGACTTAGACAGTTGTTGGAGGAACACATGTTAAATGGCTTGCCTTGGCCTCAGGCTCTTCTGTTTATTCAGAAGACACTCTTGTGTACATTCCTTTGTGGTTCAGCCTGCTTTACATATATTTTTCTTTCAAATTCTGTCTTTGGATAAAAAGGAATTAGTGCTGAGATAGGAATGCTAATGGAGAGGAGGTTGGGAGCTTGCTAGGAGTTCCTACTTGTTGTCTTTCACTTTGTAATAAGCGGTTCGTATATGTTGTCATATTTTTATCTGAGAAACTGCAAAGAATGCAGAAACATGCATGCTAATTTAAGTCTTTCATAAGAACTATCAGTTAAGGGAGAGTTGTTTTTTTCAGTTGAGTTGAGTTTCACTTGAGTTTCACAGTTTTGGAACAGAGACATGTGGAACTTCCCTAATTGCCTAGACAGGGTGGAAGATAATGGGGGTTTTAGTGACAGCTGATCTAGGAACAGCTGATCTAGGAACAGTGACAGCTGATCTAGCTGTTTTAAAAGGTCTGTTCTCCTGGTTGAGTAAAACCCTGATCTCCTTCGGGGTCTGGTGGGTAAGTATATATCTGTATATTTACTTTGTTTTTACAGGAGAACTTGATTGGTGCATTACTGGCTATTTTTGGACATCTTGTTATCAGTATTGCACTCAACCTCCAGGTAAGTGTCGTGAAACAAAGACTGATCCTGCCTTGAGCATCCTGAGTTTAAAAAGCATCAAACACCCCAAAGCTTCTGTGCCTGTCTTCTGTTCTAGAAATACACCCACATCCGACTGGCGGGCTCCAAGGACCCCCGAGCCTACTTCAGAACCAAGACGTGGTGGTGTGGACTGTTTCTGCTTGTGCTGGGAGAACTGGGAGTGTTCTCCTCTTATGCCTTTGCTCCTCTTTCACTGATTGTGCCGCTCAGTGCAGTGTCCCTTGTAGGTAAGGTGGAGAGAGATGCCTGTTGTGCATTTCAGTGTGAAATGAGTGCTGATAACTGAGCGAATATATAACTTGCCCTGTTTTTCTTGCTTTTCTTTCTTCTATTTTTATAGCTAGTGCAATCATAGGAATTATATTTATTAAAGAAAAATGGAAGCCCAAGGATTTTCTAAGTAAGTTGCACAGTTGCTTTTGTTTTGTTTTTAGTTTTCCTCTCTGTTTACAAGCTGTCCTGCACACAGCTTGGCCTCTTGGGAATCATAATTGGAGGAATGGCAAGATCTCCCCTAGCTATAATATATAGACATATAAAGCCATATATATATATATATCTTTTCTACTGTTTGTTAAAAACTTTTTTTTTTGTTTTCCTGGCTCGTGCCAAATCTGCAGAATCTTGCCTTGTTGTCTCGCTGTTTTCAGAAACATGTGGAGGTGTTTATTATCAGCGTCTCAAAATCATGCTGGCTTTTATTATCAAGATCTAAAAATCATGGCTCTGCAGGCTGAAGCTCTACCCTTGGCCTTAACTCTGCAGTAGTCTAGGCACAACTGAATCAGCTGAACTTCATGGGTGTGCAAATGTCTGCAGAACTGGGGTGATTTGTTTACCAGGTGCTCCCTGCTATGAGCTCTTGCCCTCGCCTCGCAGCACATGCATCACCTGAGGAGGGTTTGGTTCTAATCTTTTGAAAGTGGGGCACAAAGGGCAGAGGAGTGAGTCAGGCACAGGAATCTGCATGATGTTGTTAGTGGTCACTGTGCATGTGTGATATTAACTCCACAGGTCTGTACTAACACACTAACCTTGTCCTCTCTTTTTATTTCCTTTGGTTGCCGAAGGGCGCTATGTTTTGTCCTTTGTAGGCTGTGGTTTGGCAATTGTTGGAACTTATCTGCTGATAACATTTGGACCTAATAGTCATGAGAAGATGACAGGAGAGAATATCACTAGGCATTTAGTGAGCTGGCCATTTCTCTTGTATATGGTAAGATGGCCCATAAAACGTGGCCCAGTTGTGTTCTGCTCTATGCCTGATGGGGGCCTGCATTTCAAGCATTCTTTTTCTTTATGATTACTAGCTCTATTTCTTATCATTATTAATGAACCTATGCGAACTTTTGCCCATATCTGTTCTGCAGTGCATGTGAACACTTGCATGCACAGTTTGGGACCTTTACATTCTTTGTACGAGTTACTTGTAGGATTTAAATACGTTTAATTAAAAGCTTTTTAGAAGATCAGCTCTCTCTGAGCTGCCAGTCACATCCTGTGGCAGTATGTTAATGGCAGCAGAAAGCAGCTGCTCCAGAGGTACCTAAATACATGCTCACATCTGGTTTTATTCCAGAGTACCTTTATCAGGAGCCATTCAGTTCCGACTGACAATAATGCTAAGTTCTGGGGGTTTGGTGGTTGTGTGGGTTTTTGTTTGTTTGTCTCTGTAGGGAGTAGGTTTGGCAATTAAATACAATGCATGTTGCAAGGGCTGTGGGAAGAACTTCATTAGGGGAAGTAGGCTGAGATCTGTAACATGAATATTCCATCAGGATTATTTGATCTACTCCTTTACTCTGCACACAATCTCCAAATAACTCAGAATAGAAGCATGGGATATTTAATAACTCCAAGAAGTTATTTAGCATCTTAACTAATTGGAATCTGTGATCATGATAAATTAGATGTGTAATTTTGTGGGATCATTTTTTTCCTTTGATTTGTCCTAGTATTTGACTAGCTCAGAGTCCTATTTGCTGCCACCCCCTCACCTCACAGGCACCTTGCCCCTCACTTTCTAATATATTCATTTTTTCTTTTTTGTAGCTTGTGGAGATTATCATATTCTGCCTGCTACTGTATTTTTACAAGGAGAAAAATGCAAACTACATTGTAGTTATTCTTCTCCTGGTGGCTTTGCTGGGTAAGTTGATACAGACCTGAAAAATGTTCCAATATTGGATTATAAGTTAACTGCAATTAACCAAAGTGGCTCTATTAACCTAATTGATTTATTTTACGATATTAATTTAGAAATGTTACTACAATGTAGATAAATACTATTGCAAGGTATTGACTTTAGGATCTGTGCGTATGATCTTTGCCCTTAAATATTATTTCCCATAAGGATATATAACTTCCAAAGGGCAGAAAGTGCAAGTTCCCTTTTGGTGTTACATTCCCATCACTTGGTTGTTAAGCACTGCTTGTATATTCCCAGGTTCCATGACTGTTGTGACCGTGAAGGCTGTGGCAGGCATGCTTGTTGTCTCCATACAAGGAAACCTCCAGCTCGACTACCCTATATTTTATATCATGTTGGTGTGCATGATTGCTACAGCGATCTTTCAGGCGACGTAAGACACCTTCTCTCTCCTCTTGTCTGTAACTGTGTTGGTTTCAGTGGATCAGTGGACTCTCTGTTATTCGTTTGGAGGATGCTGAGCCAATTTTAGTGAGAAGAGTTATCCAGTTCTCTGCCGGGACCTGTCCTAAAATCCTGGCTGTAGGAGCTTGTGTTCTTCTCTGTTTCATGTTGCAGTGATACTGCCAAATAGTTTAGATCCCAAATTTCTACACAATTCGAATATTTGCTTTAAAATAAATAAATAAGGTATAAATAAAATGAGAGATCAAACATGCTATCTTTGCACTGGCCAAAACCAAAACGGTGTGAGTGTTACTGATGCTATTTCTTTTTCCTCTGTTGTTGTGATAATGTAAAACACTAGTAGCAACAGGGATAAGAAATTATTTAAAATGTTGGTGACGTTTTGGTCCTGTGGTCAGTGGCAATAACCTGCTCCTTTAGCGGGCACACCAATAACATTGTCTGTTTTCTTGTTTTTTATCAATCCAAGTGATGGTGCTGCAGTTCAGTAAGAAAGGGAATAAGGTTTCTTTTGAGTCTGTAGTATCATTTTTTTGAAATGTGTCCCCAAAGGAGGAGTCTAAACCAGCCACGACAACTGTTAGATGCTTTGCGTGCTCCTCCCAAGTCGACCCACGTCACCTGTGATTGTATTGCAGGTTTTTGGCTCAAGCCTCCCAGCTGTATGACTCATCTCAGATTGCCAGCATCGGCTATATCCTGTCCACAACAGTAGCAATCACAGCAGGTAACAGTGCAAAAATGCATTCATAGTGTGGTGGTCCCCTTCAAAGGAAGGGAAAGGATGTGGGAGAAGAGTCCTCACTCTCAGCTTAGGTGAATACTCAGCAAGACTAACTTGTATTTTCTTGTTATCTGTCTTCTGCAGATGGCTTTTTATTTTGTCTTTTCCAAAATGTGAATTATCCTATTAGAATGTGTTAAAATGTTCTCTTAAGATCTGTCCTTTTGTTGACTATGTTTGAAACTGCCAGTAAACAGGACATGTTAAACACAAATCAGTTTCCCTTTTTCTATTTTAAGACCTTTAAAAAAAAAAAAAAAACAAAAAAAAACAAAGGTGCCTAGCTATAAAAATAGAAATCTTACATGACTTGTTACCTGGATTGATCAGGGCTGGAGATCTAGCAGTAAGTGCCTGTGAAAGCTGGGAAGAGAGGTTTCATGAATCATTTCTCTTTCAAGGCGCAACTTTCTACTTGGACTTTACTGGTGAAGATGTTCTCCATATATGTATGTTTGCACTTGGGTAAGTGTTTTTAATTTTTTTTTTTTTTTTTTTTTAACTCTGAAGAATATTTCTTTATGTGGCTGAATGTGGAGGGGAGGGGGAAGAGAGAGAGAGAAAAAAAAAAAAACCCTCTTTCCTGCACTTGCTGCCTTGAAGAGGAGAATGGTCTGAACGGGCACTTAGAAAAAGCAACATGCAATACCAGCCCTTCTCCCTTTTCATGCTCATGTCATCACTTTTTGTCTTCTCTCAGGTGCCTCATAGCCTTTCTAGGTGTCTTCCTGATCACAAGAAACAGGAAGAAATCTGTACCCTTTGAACCTTACATATCAATGGATGCGATGCCAGGTAACAGTAAAAAATACAGTGCTTTATCACCGTGTATTTTTAAATAGTTGGATTTGAGGGGGGAAAAAATCATTTATTTGGGGAAATACAGCTATACTACCTGTCTGGTGAGCTTTATAAAAGACATGCTGTATTTGATACATAACTGACTGCCATCCCTCATCCACTAGAAGGTTACTTCTCTATTAGTTGCTTCACTGCTAAGCAGAAAAACATGTTTTTCATTTAACATTCAAGGAACTGATGAGCCACATATCACTAACCCTGAGATTATATAACTTGCGGATTTAAGAGAGCACAGGAAGTGTGCTCTTTTGTTCATAAGCATTTGATCTTTGCTCTTTTCAGGCATGCAGAATATGCACGATAAAGGAATTGCAGTTCAGCCTGACCTTAAGGCTTCTTTCTCCTATGGTGCCCTAGAGAACAATGACAACATGCCAGAAATTTACACTCCAGCCACACTGCCGATAGTGCAGGAGCAACACGGCTCTAAAGGAGTTTCTGTTCCACCCTACCGAGTGCTGGAACACAGCAAGAAGGAGTGAGTGACCTTTAAGGAACTGATTTGAATCTTCAGAAGTATGACCTTTATTTATTTACCTCTTTCAGTTTAAAATATAAGTTAAGTGTAAAGCCAACCTTGATATAACTTAAAGCTTGTCTCAGCTTTCAAGGATAATTATTTTATTAACTCTCCATGGTTGTGAAGTTGAAAGCATTTGTTGTAGCAAGGAGTATATCGCAGTTCTCCTTTGAAGGCCACTCTCTGGGAGTGTGAAATGGGGAGTGCAGCACTGTGGCTGTATGAAACGACTGAGATAGCAGGTGTTGGGGAATGTGGAGACCTGGGAAGAGAAGCGACTGCTGTTTATAGCCTTTCTGAGAATATGTTTATCTCCAAGCTGCCCACAGTGAGAGAAAGGCAGGATTTAATCATTCATGTATAGACTGGGAAGGATTTCTGGAAATATTATAAATCCTCATGTCTTTGACATAACCACGAAACTATCTTAACACGGCAATAAAATGGCACTGTTTTCAAGCAAGAATACTGGGGCTTACTGTGTCTTCAGAGTGGCATAATCGGATTTAGCAAGCTACTTTTTCCTTCAAAGCATAAATCTTTGGCATTTCCTCTATAACTATTCCCTGACTAGGGTTGAACATACGCACTGAATATGTGACTTGTTTTTATAGCACCCCTGGATTATATGGCAGCATGGGACAAAGACTTTCTTTGCCAGTTTTCTGGTTTCATAGCAGGAGCTTTGAATTGGATCAAATGGTACCAAAGGAACACCGTAAAGTAAAAGAGCAAGACGAGAATAGCAGTGTGACCAATGTAGCTGCTGAAAGTTTCTGTAGCTCTTGAGAGCCAAATTTTCCATCACTTTATTTTCTCTCTGGGCCAGGCAGAATTTCTAGCTTGCATCTTGTAGGTATGGGTTCCCTAGTTTGTGGTGGTGGGGTTTGTTTGTTTTCTCAAAAGCAAAGAAGGTGCTGGCCTAATGTGGTGAGAGACCTAAGAAGAAAGAACAAGCTTATACAGTGCAGCACTTGGTGAGAACTGTAACAATAATGAAGCTTTGTGTACTCATTATATTTATCTTTCCAGTTTCTAGGAGATGGGCAGGAGCTGATAGGAAGGGAGAATAGTTGCAAGGGAAAACTTGTCCCATGAAGGGGACAAAGTACAATGGTGACTGGTGTGTGCAAGCTACACCTGCTTTCTAGGCAGTTGCACTTTGATCCCATCATCTTCTCTAAAGACAGTTGTTACGCGGGGAAGTTCTAACTGGTGTGTCCTGGCCTGCATGTGTGGGGGTGTCTGCATGCATTTAGAAAACCCTATTGCAAATGAGTATCACTTGCTCTATGCATTTTAAGTGGTCACTGATATCACAGGTTCTGCCCCCTCTACCAAATATTCCCAAGAACTCCACTGGCTTTGAATATCGCTGTTCCAGATTCCTGCTATTGTATGTTCCTTTGCATCTGCTTGCCTTGCCAGCTATGAATACTCATTTAATCTGGAAATACCTGAGCCCGCTTTGGCTTTCTGTGTGGCTGAGGGAGATGCCTAGCCCCGCTCCACAACGCGCGTGTGCACGTGTACCTCTCTGCAAAGTTTTTCACCAGCTTGGCATGTGTGACGACTCAGATCTTATCAGTGGCATCCTGTACACTATCGCTTATGAAACCTCAAGAAATAGCTGTTTTCCTGTTGCCCACAATACTTTCTGTGCTCAAGTAAGATAACAATATTAATGGGCTAATTTTGCCAGTACATCAATCTCCTTGGACTTGGAATGACACTGATTTACTGCTTTTGGCTCTGTATTCTCAGTAATCAGTTTATTTTTGGTGAATTTATGTGCGGCTTTTGTTCATTAACAATACAAAACAAAGTAGTATGGGGTAGGCTGAATGAGAAGGGTACAAAAGTGCTGGCTTTTCTTATCTCTTCCCTTTTAATCAATGAGGCAGCAGCTGTTTTGACCTAGTAGCACTGAAACCACAGATATATACAAACTCTTTTAAAACAAGCTGTGCTATGCCATGCATGTCTACAAACTTTGCTTTCAGCAATGTTCTCTTTAATTACTAGAGGTTGCCACGGTATAAAATAGTTGATCTAAAGGATCTGAATGTCGTGCCATGGAGTTTCACTCAATGTACTTCTATAGTCCTGCTTTATTTACCCAGTCACACTTACGGGTTCGAATATTTCCTCTTGTTACTGACAATTACCTCTATGTTCAGCAAGACTTGCCTTGGCAACCTTTTGTCAAAGGGTTCCCTGGGAGATGATGTCTGTTTCTACAACACACAAATCACAAAATTTTGGATTGCTCAAGTGTGCTGGGGCAGATACAGCTTGGGGTCTTTCTTAGCCTATAGGCCTAACTTCAACGCACTGATGTTGCAAGGGTTGCTTCTTTGCCATCTTTGTTAGCCACGTGAGGCATGGTAGTAGACTGCAAGATATGTTTGATACTTGAATTTTAAAATGCATTTCTGCATTTTCCTTTTGTTCTTTTTTTTTTTTTTTCCTCCAGACTTTCTCACTCCTTGCATCCCTTCTGGTGTAGCACTTGGAAAACCAGGAAACTATTTGTACCCTCAAATCTGTACTTCTTAGGCAATATTCTTAGGGCTGAGTGGGGTTTGCCTGCAGCAAACGCAGCTAAACTGAGCGTAAAAAGGTAAAGGTGAAGAGCTTCATACTGCATCCCAGTCTCTCTTGCAGGTTGAAAAATAATTTGCTGGGGTAAAGCACATTTTAACGTGTATGTCAAAGCTGTAGTTTATCTAGGGATGATCTCCAGGGAGGCAGGGCACTGTAAACAGTAAAGGATGCTTAGATTTCCAAACATGCTGCCTTTTTCAGAACCCAGAGCTGAAAATACACACAGAAATGCATTGACTGCTGCCTCCTTTACTAAAATGGGGGAGAAAAAAAACTCTTTAATTCTTGTTTCTTTATCAAATGTGAACTGACATCTCTTGCCTCTACACTGTGTGGCTTTTCAATGCACCAGAGCACTTATTATATTCTCAATGTATATTTATATGTAACTTTTGCTGTAGAATACAGCTCGAATGTTGGCTGAATGTACAAAATGATCTGCCTATAATCTTATGTTGTTCACATTAAGATGTGTAAATAAATTAAGCTTTAAGGTATTGGACTACAACGATAACCTTAACTTTTCATAAGCAATGTTGCATGTGTATTTAAATATATTTGTGTTTTAGACTTTTGGAAGTGAAACTTAATAAAAAAAACTCTGCTAAAACCTATATAACTCTAGCATGCTCGATATTCTTAGGGTAGGTATAGCTGACCATAAATACCTTGAGGAATTAAGATGGAGTTTATTACCAGCATAGGTACTATGTGCATTCAAAGAGTAAAACCTTCTTGAACAAGATACTTGTAAAGAAAATGTGGATTGCCAGAACTGATGGCTGGGACTGTCTTACTAATGCTCACGCTTTTACTGTCAATTTTAAAATATTTGGTGTCAGCTTTGGGATGCATGCTATCTACTTCAGAATTGTGATTTATAGAGCTTGAAAAAAATAGCACTCATACTTTGAGGAATGCTTGAAAACATGGCCCAGGTATAGCCTAGAGGAGAGCTAAAGACAAAACGAACCAAATTGCTTTTTTTTTTTTTTTTTTTTTGAGGGAGTAAAACAAAAGCCAGGCCGTGATTGGTGACCTATCTCATTTTTGCCAGCTCGGTACTGCACTTACCAAGAGCATGATTTTCTGAGCCAGAAAAAATGTCTCAAAACAATGCTCCGTGGTGGGTGATGGCATCCAGCAGAGCGTGGGTATCATCGTGTCCCTGGCTGCAGGGCTAGGCAGCTTGCGGGCGTCTCCCAGCAGTGCCATTAAGAGATGCAGACGGCTGTAAATTTCGGGTACTGGCAGCTCGTTTAATTGAGTGCTTGCCAACCTAATTAACACTCACCATATGGGCTTCAGTCCCGGGGGATAAGCAGAAGAGAAATCTCAGGATACATTTAATTAAATGTATCTCTTGGGGTCCCAAAAGACAGGTGGAAGAGGGAAAAGAGCTGCTTCACCCACCTTGGTATCAAGCAGCTCTTCATGTAAGTCACTGGATGTGACGTTAGAACCCAAGCTAGGGCTTTTCTGGATGTTCAGAGCAGCAGCACTAAGTCCTACAGTTTCCGGTGAACATGGTAATACTTTGGCAACCTGTATTATTTAAGGTTTAGCACGTTATAGCAGAGATGACTGCGTTTGGGAAGTGCTAATACGGAGGTGGCAGTCAACCCAGACGTTAGGATCATTACAAAAAGCAGCGTTATAGGGAAGTGCTATGACAAAACAGATAGTAATTTTAATTGTTCCTGAAAAATCTGCTGAAATGGCTGGAGGTGATAGTGCTTATATTAAAGATGAATATATTTCTGGCCAGTGATGAAGAACTTGGTATTATTGAATTAGTAAACCGCACGGCTAAAGTAATTAAGACTAACCAATTACTGCCTAAATATGTGCTACATCTAAACTATAGCACCCCTTACCTTTCTAGAAAAATATCTGCAATTTGCTGTTTCTGTTTTTTTTTTTTTTAAGGTCTGCACTATAAACAAATAAATGACAGGATGGGTAAAGGAAATGAGCTTTTTTTCCATATCTAGGCTCTAGCAGAAAGCATTTAAACCACAGAAATTCCTCTACTGAGGTCAAAATCTTAGCTGTCCTCTTACAAATGAGGACAAAGCTAGTGAGCAACATCTTTTTATCGATGCTGTTCAGCAGATAATTTTTTTATTTATGGAAAACGGAATACAGACAAGTACAATGCTGGTTTGTGCTTATTTTAAATGTAAATGTACACAAGTACTCAGCTGTCGCACAGCTCGGAGCACCACTGTTCAAGCAAATCATCTCCTCGTTGGATTAAGCCGTGATTTAGTGTCAGAGATGAGAGGCACAAATTGTCACAGCTCCCATCTGGTAACTGCCCGAGTGTGTCCTCTAGCTAAGGCCAATTGCAAAGTAAAGACATTAACTTGGTCACCACCTAGGAACACACGGGGGGCGTTTCGCGGCAGGAATTGCTGGGCTTGGCACGGAGCACCCGCTCCCTGTGCTCTGGCTCCAGGCTTCAAGGTCATCCTCATGTCCTGCTGGGGCCCTTCTCCTCGCTGTCCCCTGCTTTGTGGCCTCAACGCCATCCTTGTGTTCCAAGCTGTTCCTAACACTGCAAGCCCTCGGCTGCCCATATTGGATTTTCCTAGAGCGATTTACAGCGTTT
>NW_010580527.1:107590-128959 GCF_000705375.1 Tinamus guttatus | reverse complement strand
TTGTGAAGTATTTCTAGCTTTCTGGACAAAACAGGGAAGTCAATACATATTATGTAGTAAAATGTTCTGTGGTTGGAAAAACTACAACAACATCAAGGCCTCAGAGCTGAACCTCGTATATACCTTTTTGGAGAGGTCAGTGAAAAAACGTTAAAACTAGAAAGCATATTTTTGTAGAAAGGAAGAATAAACCATCCATAAATGATAAACCATCCATATCCATAAATGATATACTTCAAAATCCAAAGGTAACCTTCTTAGAAGGACTCAGACACAGCTGTGTTTATGCTTTCAGATAAATACTTACATTCATCTATATATAACAGTAGTAGATAATTTTATAAATTAATTAATTAAGTATATATTCTGTAGGAGTTTACTGCATGATGACACATCTTTGTCTCCATGTTAGAAGGAAAACAATGCAGACACTAGTTTAAAAAAAAAAAAACTCACTATTATTCATTATATTTTCCTCTCTGGATTTCTAGGTAACAAGTGCAAAAACACATCAGAAGCATCCTAGTGAAAAAAAAATTCTAATGCATCCTAAGTCTTTAGACTTGCCATCATTTTAAGAGGCATTTCCAAATGTCAGAAAGAAAATTACACTTGATGTCAAGCCAAGGCATTTCAGTGTAAAAGCAACACTTCGAGCTTCTATTAATAGAACAATCTATTTTAAGAAAGAAATGTTGCTGTGGTTTAAGATGATGTTTCTTGAAGTTTCTGAAATTCAGCATGAAACTCTGATTGTGTTTTCAATCTTTTAGATTTATAGTGATCCAATGACCTACATGGCCTTAGAGTATACTCGTGATTTCACATAGACAATTATTTACTGATGGTAATTTACTGATTATTTCCTCATTTCTTACAGTGCTTCTAAATGCTAAAGATTAAGCAAATTCTAATCTGTAGTCCTACCACTACATATTATTCCAAAAGTGAAGGTATTACTGTTCATCTGAAATTGTACCATCACTGCTTCTGGCTTGCACAAGTAAGTCTGCATGAGTTAAAATGTTTATTAGCCAACAGCTAAGAGAAGGCAACATATTTAATATCATGTTCATCTGAAATATTTTTTAAGCTTGAAAAGTATTGAAAGCTTTTCATATTTTATGCCTTAAAACATTTAAGCTGTCTTTTCAGAATGAAAGAACCTCTTTTCAGAGGCTTCTAAGAATATTAAATGACTGCACATAGCTACAAGTTCTACTTACAGAAATAATCCTCCCTCACTTTCACGACATTGAAGCAACAGTAGCTGCTGAGGGAGGATTTTTTTTCAGCTGCATAAGAATTTTAGCACCTAGCTCTCCCATAATGAATGAAAAGAGGGATTGGTTAGGATGAATTGTCCCCTGAAAATACTGAGAATATGTTTCTAGTGGATGCTTTGAGAGAAATTCATCCTTTCTGTCTCTCCACCTACAAGCCATCAGACAACTAGTTTAGACCAAACACCTACATGGCTTATATGGCTAGAACCTCGTGAGAAGCATACTGCATTCGTCTTCTGTTTTACCTGTAAAGCCTACAAGGTTCCAAGGTAATTAGTCTACGGAGAGATGTTAACATGCATTAACACCACTAGCAGTCACCTGAAGATGATCAAAGAATAAAAGTCAGAACATAAATGTTACAAGAGAGTCTTGCAGTTTAACCAGAATATCAGAATCTTCAACAGAAATACAAGCAGTTGACCATCCTCCTTTGAATGGCAACACTGTTCTCACAGGTGGAGACTATAAACTTAAATTTCTGCTATTTAAACACAATCACATAATGTTTGAGGTCAGAAGAGACCTCTGGAGATCATCTAGTCCAATCCCACTGATCAAGCAGGGCACACTGCCCAGGACTGCATCTTTTGAAGATGGCTTTTGAGTATCTCCAAGGATTCAGACTGTGCTCCGGACAACCTCTTCCAGTTGTCTGTCACCCTCACAGTAAATAATTTTTTCCTGATATACAGATGCAACTTTCTGTGTTTTAATTTGTGCTGTTGCCTCTTATTCTACTGCGGGCCATGAGTCAAAATAGTATGGTCTCCATCCTCTTGACACCCTTTCTTATATTTGTATAATATATCGATATATATTTGTATATTTGTATATTTGTATAATTATTTGTATAATATAAGAATATATATATTCCCTCCTCAGTCTTCTCTTCCCTGGGTTGAAAAATCCAAGATTTCTTAGCCTTTCCCCATATGGGAGCTGCTTCAGTTCATAATCATTTTTGTGTCCCTTCACTGAAGTGACTCTAGGAGCTCCATATCCTCTTGTACTGGGAAGCCCAGCACTGGACCCAGAGCTTCAGGTGGCCTCACCAGGGCCGAGCAGAGGAGAAGGATCCCCTCCCTTAGCCTGCTGACAGCACTCTTCCTAATACACCCCAAGATACCATCCTGTGGCCACCCTCTTGGCCACAAGGGCACATTTGCAACTTATTTATTCACCTCAAATTTGTAGTGCTGGAATATCTATTCTCCCACAGTTCTTTCACTCTGTTTCCATAGGTTAAATGGTAGTTCACTTGACTAATGCGTGATCTGTATACTTTCATCATGCCTCTGACACTAGAGACATAGTGGCTGTAAGGCAGGAGTCACCCCCACATCGGGCTTATTTTTCATAGGTCTTTTATGTTGCAGTTATGCAGGTTGAGCTGTTCTTGTACCTCATGTGTTTTCGACCTTTACCTCAAATGGTTAAAGAAATTATTTAAATAGTGAACTAAGATGCATTCCAGAAAGGTGTTTAATATGCCATTCTATAATGATATTTTTGCTTATGGCACCCATATCCATTCTAGAAACTCTTTGTTATTTGTTTGACACATTTTGGCTTTAAATATTTATGCATACACCTGCTCTGAAAGCTTCTCAGTTTTGTATTGATGGATTTATTCTTCCAGAATTTTCCACTTAAGGAGGACACTCAAGGTGTTACTCTAAAGAAAGTTAATGATCTTTCTAATTGCACTGAACTTCAATCTTTAAATGACATTTGGAAATCAATGTTGTATTTATTTTGAGCCTCAAATGATCAAAAAGCAAAAAAATTCTTGACGATGCAAAAAGTAGATTTTTTTTTTGCTAAGTATTTTTTTTTTTGCTAAGTATTCCCAAAATACTAGGGAAAAAGGTATGTGTGCATAACTTTTCCTAGCTTCTTTTCTCCAATTAATATGATCTAATTCTTTGGCAGAATTTGTGCAGCTAGCAGTCTTCCTAAAATGCAAGGAGGATGGGAGAGAAACCCCAAGATTCCTTAGCTCCATTAGTCTGAAAACTACTTTGCAGTCCATAAAACTAAAACCGCTAAGAAAGTAAATTACAACTGATGGTGTATGTGTTATAAACCTTATGAGATGTCTCTGCTAAGTCAAATAGCACACATCACAAGATTCTCCATGGCCTTCGTCATTTATCATCCCGATTTCAGGCCGGGGCTCCCGCTCCCTTATGATCTTTCCAAAGAAAAGAAAGGGAAGGCAGGCACCATGCATTGGATGTGGCCAGGGCTGTATCCAGACTTAACAGATTCACAAGCATTTCTAGGTATACTAGTTTAACACAATCATCACTGGCATTTGATAAAGCTGCTGGTTACCAAAGTACTGACAGTTCCCTACATGACAGAAATGCTCAAGAACAGAGCCGGCAGAGGAACAGCAGCAGCAATACAGTTTCTTTACATCCAAGGCCAAGGAACAGTATATATACCAGAAGTATTTTTCTTTTTAATTACAATATTGTTTGATCTGTTATGTATTCTACTACAAAACAGATCTTCTACTGGGAAGAGAATATCCAGAGCTTGGTATCTGATTGGTGTAAGCTCATAAGAACAGCATTCAGCACCATATGATGTTTTCTGATTGTTTTTAGTGCCTATTAGAATACCCTGTAAGCAAAGAAAAAGCTACCAGCCAGAAGTATGCCACTAGTATGTATATGTGATAAGATTATGCCAACGACAAGAGACCTGTTGGTGGAGCTCTAACATGATGTTATTCCTTTGGGTAACTAGAGCACACACAGTCAGATAAGTATTCTTCAGGAATCTTCAGTGAGGCATTAATGCAATAGCTGCATTACAGGCAACATAATAACCTCTAATTCAGGGGCTGGCAAGGTGGATTTCAGCTTACTCAGGACATGTCAGGAAGAAGAGGCTTAAAGGCAAACTAGCAAAGATCAAGAGAGGAAAGGTGGAAAGGGAGGAAAACGGAGGAATACATGTAATTGAGTAATGTGTTGGAGGGAAGAGCTAAAGTTTGGGGGAAAGAGGAGGACACCATTTTGTCTGTATTGCTTTACCTTGTTTACTTTCATAAGTAATTCAGTTGGACAGTATCATCTCTATTTAAAACAAACGTAGCTATCATGAATCCAGAGGCAATTCCCTCTGACTTGGAATTGGTTCATATTTAACACCCTTCCTCTACTAGCTCATGCTCTCATTTGTTCCTGGTCTGAAATATTGCTAAATTTTACTTGTTCCTGACCATTAAGTTGTTATGACATATGACACACCCAAGAGGCCAATAAGTCATGGCTTGAAATCCTGTATGTCAAAAAGTATTCTGTGTATTAGCATAATGAGAATTTTTTTTAAGTTAAATTCTTTTGAATATCACTTGTATTAATGCTCCCGTCTTCAGCTAACAATTCAGACATTTTTCTATTCAGCTAGATCTTGAATCATCCATTCATTTTTTACCTTGATGAGACTCTCATCTGACTCAGGAGGACTTGTTAAATAATGACACAGACCTAGGTGTATTCTCTATTGAAAGTCAAGCGTGCTTGTGCAAGGTGAAGAATCTATTCTAATTTCTCTGGGAAACCATTGATACCACACTGTGTTCTCAAAGCCTGTAATATTTCAAATGTGCATTAGAAAGCTAAGAATTTTAAATCAATCTATCACAAAGAACATTTGAATAAACACTTTTTCATAGATTTAAATTATGATAAACATAGAGATTTGTTAAAATTTCTGTGTTTGATATGCAGGCCTGAAAAATAAAAACAATAACGACCATCGTGACGTTTTGTTTACCTCTCTTAAACCATTTTAAGAGTCTTATATGTTTGTTATAACTTTTCCGACCAAACCAATTCATCACCCAGGTCACTATGATCAAGTCCACACTAGTAGGCCTAACACTTCTGACGCACCAGGTCTAGGTGTCCGTACAGGTCCTTTACTGCTGACTCCATATAGAGGCAGGAGGAAATTCTCTGCTGATTGTCTTTTGTTTCAGTAGGAAGCAAACCAAGGCGGCTGAACTGGAGAGGAGCCACAGAGTGATCTAAAGAAATGCTTGATCTGGATGACCAAAGTAATTCTGGCTTTTCTTCTAGATATAGCTCAAATTCAGCTGTGGAGAGCATAGAAATATCTCCAATAGTCTCTTCTGGACAGCCACATAGGTGGCAGCTCTGTCCTTCGCTGTAGAACTTTGCATGCGTGCACACATATATACAAACAGCCATCACATATGAACCTTAGTGCACAGAGGGATCTGGTCATACATTTCCTTTAGTTACACCAAGTAAAGCTGAAGCATATTCTCTATGCCATGCTTCTGTGTTCTGTCCCTTTTTTTCAGGGAACAAAATCCTTCTGTAGTACTTTCATGGAAATGAGACTGTGTAACCCTGAGGTCTGTAGACTACCAGGACAAGTAGTAGATCTTCCATTTCTTCAGAATCCTCTCTCCCTCCAGACTGGCCAGTAGCTTAAATACAGTTTCGGGGCTATATTTTTTTTTTCCTAGCACTCCAAGCTCACTCTAGATTTACAATTCACTCTTTAGGGATGTATAATTGTAAAAGTAGACAGATTTACAGAATTGAAAGACTATCTATATTCCTTTGAAAGTCAGCACAGAAAAATATACAGGTAGGGCACATTTGGTGCCATCGTAACGCAGATATTTGTATTTGGTCAAAAGAAACACAATCCTAGAAATACTTATTTCTCTACTGTCTAGTACCACAAATGTAGTTGTCAGAGTAAAGTAAGAAGAGATCTATCCAAAGTGTTCCTTAAAAATTATTCTGCAGTTTTACTGCTGCAGCTAAAAGAGAACTCTAGAGGAAGTGATAACAACACACACATTTCCTAAATAATTTTTGAGCACAGGGACTTCAGGGATCTTTCAAGATGTTTGTTGTGCATATTCTTTTCCTCTCCAGAGAGACCCTTGACTATGATCTATAAATTAGGTCATTTCTTGTTCAGTCAGTTTTCTTCTACCTTAGCTACTCTTGCTGGATTTTCCTGTAACATGACATACTCCTCACTCCTGTCCTCCTGTGTTCAGCAGTTTCTTCATAGTTTCATAACCTTTGCATTTTTCAGAACTCCGTCTCCTCTCTGCTGTTTTAGGAAATTCCATAATTCCAAGCTTCAGCCTTCTGCAGAGAAGACAAACCTTAGCGCTCCTTCCCTCTTCTCCTTTCCTATCTCTCTCTTCTATTCTAAAGTGAACAGGACCTCCCTTGTTTAACAGACAACCATTAAGAACACAGATAAATTTAAAACAAGTGGTAAAAGTGTTCAATCACATAAACAGGTGTGCTATCGTATACATGGCATACACCTGCAACAGAAAAAGACCTGCTTCAAAATACTGCAGAATGCTGCAATTAAACCCCTACTGCACAACAAGAAATATATTTGATTTTCAGTGTCATTCCATCTTTGGAGGTAAACCCTAAACCATAATGATTCTCTAACCCTTAGACTCAGCTCTCGGTTCTGTGTTCAGACATAGTGGCAAGGAAATGCACTCATTCATTGCCTCTTTCAAACCAACAAAGACACCATTAGTGTCCTCCAGATGAATGCCTTACTGCCTACTGTTCTGGGTGCAGACATACAGCTCCTTTTACCCCCTTCGGCATTTTCAGTCTTCATAGTACCAGAATATAATTTAGATTATTAAAGCAAAATATCTGTCACTGAAGAAAAGGATACACTGAAAAAAATACCCAAACCAAAACAAACATATCAAATATATCCAGTTTTTGGAAACAAAAGTTTTACTATATCAACCTTTCAGCTAAATACACAAACACATAATCTGTATTCATTGGTGTATTATAGACATTGAATAAATAGAGAATTAATTATGGTCATATGCTAGCAAGTCTTTAGATATTTTAGATGTAATTTTGCCACTTTATTACTGTTGAGCTAATGGATGGAGGGAAAAAAAAAGTAGGGGGAGGGGAAGAACCATTAAGCAAATACCAAACTACTTATGAATGAAGAACACTCACATAATTCCTCCATGAAGACATATAACCCTAATTATCTACAAATAATGCTGCTCTTTTCCCTCCTTTATTGTGAGGTTATTCATGATCTTCACCTTACCCTAACTTGGTTTGCACTGCATCACCATAACTGCTCCCATCTTACCTCCATTGTATCAAAAGCCTTCTTATCTACTGAATAATACACACTTAATGATGTAAGGAACTAAAATAAATAATTATTCTGGTCTAATCATATAACTTAAAAGATTCTGTGAAATATTGTATGATAAAAAGGTCTTGTTGCAGGTAAAACATATTAAAAACTATTTCAGTAAGTAACAGTTCACAATTAATTCAAACAAGATTAAATAGGAATTTAGCTATTATCAGGCAAATAAATATTTTTGAAAAATAATGATGAGAAGTGTTCTTTCCAGAACAGGTAATGTACTCAAGTGTTTTATCGGAGGAGAATAAACAAAGATTTAAGGAGTTTCGCAAAGTGTCCTGCTATGCTAACTGTGGAGGCAACAGAGAAGTTTCCTCTTCCATGTACTGGTCATTTGCTTTCAGAGATAATGTGGCAAAAGAGCAAGACAGACTCACAGCTGAGTTCCAACAGCAAGGTCAATCAAACCTCTTCAGAAAGAATGCAATACGATCCTAGCACAAACATTAGATTGGTTCTAAATACATTTTCTTCAGAGTTGAGATAGGAAAGGCAGAAAGGAAATCTATCTTGAAGATTATTGTTGTAGTTTATTAGATTGATAGAGTTTTCAACAGCCAGACTCAGTTTTACATTAGCATTTATTGTAGGATGTCAATTCAGGAATGCATTTTAAAAGAAGTATTGAATATTCAGGCTACTTCTGTTTATAACTAAATGAAGGTTTTCAAGTAGATTTTGTCATCAAGAAAAAAAAATGAAGTGATATTTTGTAAGCCCACATACTTACTAACTGTAGCCAGTTGGTTCTTAATAGGTGCTATTTATTTGGAAATTTGGGGTGTGGGAAGGGAAGGAAGAGATTCTGAAATAGCTGAGATCTTTTGCCTGAAAAGATCTGCTTAGCAGAGAGGTCACCAACTACTTTTCACTGAATGTTTAAAAAGACACACTAGTACACTATTTTGTTGGTGGTATTATTATACACTACGGGATTTCCCATTTCAGCACAGGGTATTATTACTATTTATATGGTCACTCTGTAACACTTAACTGAATAATACATATTCATATTCTAACAGAATATTCTTGGAATTACAACAGCTTATACATAGGCTGCAATTTTGGGCACTACAAAGAACATATTCTGGCAAGACTGTTCTCTTTCAGTTTCATTTTTATGAGCGAAGATCATAAAACATCCTGCTCATTAAAATTTGAATAACTTGCACTGGGAGTGTGCTTTTCTGAAAGTGTTTTCCTACAGCTGGTTGCTAGACAGATCTGCTGGCTAACCAGAGCTTTAATAGGACATTATGAAACCCACAATGCAGTACGAAGACAGTTGCATAATCAGAGCAATTATTAACATCCCTGCTAAAAAACTTTAAGTGCTTAAGCATAACTAAGCAGTATGGAAAAACAACAACAAAAAAACATCCCTGATTGCCAAACTGAAGTCCTGAATGAAACTTTTGCACTCCAGTACTTTAGTTTCCAATATTGCTCAAACCCTCCTCAATTCCAGGCAACCATCTGATGGATGTCTAGTTACGAGTATGCACTATACCTGTGCATACCTGTGCCCTGACTGCATTAATTGGACCCAATTGCCCTAATCAGCTGCTCCTAGGATCCCACCCACACCTTCTTCCCAAGAGCCTAAGGACTCTATTTCAGCTCAGCCCAGGGCTGTCACGTCCTGCCCTGGAGACATCATAGGACTGCCAATCTCTAAGTGCATTGCAGTCATTCCTGTGCCCAGCCATAGGCTCATTCAGACCATGACCTCTGGACTGTGTGCCTGACTTGGCCCAGCCTGGCCCTGTTCCCATTCCCATTGCCCTGCCCAGCCATAATGGGCCTCTATCTAACCCTGTTTACCCGTGCCAGGCCAGATCTGGACCCTGAACCAGCCTGGCCTTGATCCAGCCTCTCCCCACAGACATGCCCAATGCCCAGAGCTGGGGCTGACCCCTGGCCTGACCTGCTTCCTTGCTGTGGGTAGTGGGAAAGGCCCTGACTGGTGAGGTCTGGGGATCCTCTGCAGCTACTGGTGCATGGCACACAGGTAACCGCCAGCTTTGCAGCGCCCTGACCGCTATTCCACATGTCACTTCCCCCCACAGGCCATAAAATCCCTCTCCAACTACCTTTATGCTGCAGCTGAAAACAGCATCTCTTTTTGGCTCAAGTCTAATCATGTGCCCTCTGCAGTCACTTATACACACAAAGCGAGTTACAAGCTTTTACTGGGACTCAAAGTGAAACACTGCTGCACATGTTTCTGGCAATATTTTGCCAACTATGAGGAAAGACTGAAAGAGCTGGGCTTATTCAGCCTGGAGAAGAGAAGGCTGAGAGGATACCTGACCAGTGTATATAAGTACCTCAAGGGAGGCAGTGAGGAGGGTGGTGCTGGCCTCTTTTCAGTGGTGGCCACTGACAGAACTAGAGGAAACGTCCAGAAACTAAAGCTTCAAAAGTTCCACAGGAACTTAAAGAAAAATTTCATAACAGTGAGGGTGACAGAGCACTGGAACAGGCTGCCCAGAGAGGTTGTGGAGTCTCCTTCTCTGGAGATCTTCCAAACCCGCTTGGATGCAGTCCTGTGCCATGTGCTCTAGGTGACCCTGCGTGTGCAGGGGGTTGGACTAGATGACCTCTAGAGGTCTCTTCCAACCTTAAGCATTCTATGATTCTATGATTCTATGAACTACTGTTAGGTCACCAAAGAGGTAGAAAGAGTTGAAGTGGATGAGATGTGGAGGAGACTTATGCAGAGTATAATTAGAATGGAAATGTGTGAAATATTTCGGAAGGGAGGCCCCTAGAAAGAACATGGCTTGTTCCGCCAAAAAACACTGTTAAGAAGGAATGTGATCACGCTCGATAATGGGTTGAGGTAGATGGTATGAACACAGAGTGACACACTATTGGTGTTAGCAGAAGAGCAGCTGGAACCAAGCTGGGAAATAAGGCATCTAAGAGTTTTCTCATCAAAAAAGTGAGGCTCTGGAATGGCTTTTCTCCAAGGAAAGTGCCAGAAATAAAAACCTATATTGATTTTCAAGGTGGAGCTGAGACAGTTTGTCATATAGGATACAATTGTGTAGGTAGCCAGTCAGCCTCCTAGTTTCAGGACTTATAAATCATATAAGTCATATATATATATGACTTATAAATCATAAAGATGAAAAGAGTCAATAAGGTTACCTTTAGTGCTAAAAACATGAAGCCATAACAATGCATCAGAAAGTTAGTTTAAATTTATTAAGCAAATAAAACCCAGAGATGGGATTATTACTTTCTAGTGGCATTCATTACTTTAAAATCATTAGGGATCCAATATTCCAAATAATAAAAGATAATTTAAAAGACAAATAGCTGAAGAGTTTTCTCTGTAGAATTTTGACAAGCTTCCTGTTATATCAGATGTTTCTTCCTCAATAAGAAAGGAGACAGGTTCTCATCATCTAACATACTAAATATAACGATCTGACCAATGATGTAAGAATGCTATAGATAAGAGTAGCAAATTTGGCAGGCATGCTGAAAAAGTAGAGGTCTGTGGTGTAAATACACAGTCTGAATTCACAGGAGAGTGATACACTATCAGTACTTATCAGTACCTATCAGTAACGCAGTGTGGATTGCAATGTAAAAGACAGTTTTAAAGATTTGATGTTCTGTAAATCCTTTCTGTTGATTTTTACTTCATCTTTACTCATTACCAAAGAGATTCTGGAAGATGAGAGAGAGGGGTACTTTAAGTTGCGGTTTAATAAAATTTGGCAAAATGGTTGGGAAGAAGAAAACCATTTTAACCATGAAAGCAGTTAATGAGTCTATTCTAGGGCACAAGCTCTTTGATATGCTTTATAGTCTGGAAGACTATAGTCTAGTACTAATACTAAACTACTGTGATATACTTACTGTAGAAATTACTGGGGAAGAGCTCATGTCCAAAGAACTACAGAACAAACCAAATCATTGTTAAGAAGACGGAAAATAAGGCAAAATATATGGGACTTAAGTTGTGAGTTATATATATGAAAATTAAGTTTGTTTTATCATTACAGTTATGGTATAGCTAAGTATCAGGACTATGACTGTATGCATACTTAAGTCATGATTTCCCTGATCATTTGTATGGAAGGGATAGCTGGACTGGTATAAGATAATGGAGCAATTTTAAAATTAGATGATTGACTGAAACTTTAAAATTATGTATTTGACAGATTGTTACAGGAGTCCTCCTGAGGGAAGCTCTGAACAATTCTAAATGTTTTTCTCATGCACCTCCTGTTGTGCCTAGTCTAAGCAATTTGCATGCTTAAATGTGCTGATTAACATCTTTGGTGAAGAATCTGGCTCTCCCCTCCAAAGACTCCACTAAGTAGTTCTTGCTGCAAAATAGATGAAATTACATGTAAGACACCTGCAGATAGTTATTAGAAACTATTCCTGCAGAAATGGTCACACAGGACAGTCTTTTGATGCAGTTGTTTTCTAGCTAATCTAATCAACAGTACTGAATTAACGTATGTGCTGGGTGGTCAAGAAGACCATAGAGAGCTGGATTATTAGTGGGAAGCAGAATGCAAGGAGTCTCACTCAACCCAGCTGAAGACCCTGCTTCAGGATGCCTGTAATGGAGTGGCGACTCCTGTCACCATCCAGACAGTGACTAACTGCCCTATTTGACAGATTTAATTCCCCATGAGAGCATTTCCCTGTATTAGTATCCCATTTATTTATATTTTTATATATATAACAATGTCCATGAATCTCTGCACAACAGTTGCATAAAACTCTAGATAAATACATAATCTCAAACAGTATCTTGGCGCAACACTGATTTGTATAGCTGTAGCAGTACTGTAGGCTTCTCTATATACTTCTCTATATATATATGTGGTCTCTCTGGTACTTCAACAATTCAAACAAAATGAGTGAAAGCAGGTATCAATTAAAATTTCTGTCCTGTTATCAAGGTATGGCACATGGTAGAAAAAAAAAAAAACAGTATGAAATCCCCACTCCTGTTTGTTTGCAATAAAAACTCAGTATGTGCTTACTCAGTATGTTCTTGTTCACTGGGTTCTTGCTCCACTGCAAAAACATTTTCAGCAACTTTGTATGAAATCATGTTTAGGTGTCAGATTCCATTATTTCCGCATAGGTTAAAAAACTATAGTGAAAAATGCAATATATTCTGCGTATATTGAAACTGTCAGTTAAGCACTACTACTTGTACTTAATCATAAGAGTACATTAACTTACCTCTTAAGTCTTATTTATCCCTTCACATGTAGGAGAAACAAATTAGTATTTTGATACCACATTGAAATTTATTACATTAAAAACCTCTACAAATACACATAAAATTGAACATATCATTCAATAGATATTATGGGAGTTTAGATATATCTTTATGTCTAAGTACAAAATGAAGTGTTAAAGAAAAATCATTGTATCTGAAACCTTATTGAAAGTCTATGTTCATTCTTGAAAAGCATCTGTCAAATATCTAATCAACTGTGGGTTTTCATGGAAACAGATTAAAAGATTCTGTTCAAAGTACATATATCAGCACATAACTGTTGACCCACTGTTAATACACTTGATAGGCTGAGGGATATACAACAAATGTCATATTTTGAATTGGAAATTAACTTTAGCTAAAAAAAAAAGAACATTTTATACCCTCCTGAACATTATTACATTGTAAATCTAGAATTAAATAATTGAGCTGTACAAGCAAGCACTAGGGAACAGAAAATGGATCAACTAAGTTATTGAAAGTATTTGGTGATTCTGTGATTGGTTTTGTCGCCTGGAATGATGAAATCCAGCAATCAAATTTAGTCTTATGTTGTAGTTCGTGACAACACATAATCCCTTAACAAGCTCCTTCTTGAAACACACTCCTCCTTAGAAAAGACTGTTTTAGTTCCACTGCTGTGGTGGATAGGAACCTTTTCAGCTCACAAGGAATCACTGCTTATTTATAGCTGCATATTTGTGTTAATCTTGTCCTTTTAACTTCTTCATCACTGGTTTTTAGACTCATAAGTATATATACGTAATAAACAACCAGACACTATTTTGCTAAACCAAACTTACCTATATTGTTCAGATGTACTGTTCAGGTGGAGTTGTGTTAGGTTAGCTTGTCACACTATGAACCTCTGGATCATTTTCTCTGACTCTTCAGACGTGGCATAACCATGTATCAACTCATTTCCTCTCCCAATTCTATCAAAGTTATCTATCTCAATGAATTTTTCAGCAGCAGGACTTTGACAGAAACAGGTTAGATATAACACATAAATATAATACATACAGATTTGAACCTAGTTCAGTTGCAGCCAAAATGGCATATCTAACTACAGCCAAAATGGCATATCTCACTACAACTTTTGTCTTCTAGGAAGTAAAATGTTGTTGCCCTTACAGTTTTAGTAATTGCACCTCTCTGCACCTCTTCCATCTTGAATTCATCTTTCTTAAGAGTTCAAGAAAGCCTTCATAAGACGAAGACTTATTTGGCTTGCATAATATTACTAGTTCTACTTCCTGATGGTATTTCTGCAATTTCTGCACTGCATGTCTAGTTTCCTTGACACATGTTTGTACTTCACTCTTGGTTGCCTTTATGCCTTCTTGTCTCTCAGCCATTCTTCCTTTCCTCATTTAATTGAGCAAACATTCCCCAATGCACAACTGTCCATTTTTCCCTTATTTTATTGTATTACAGCAGCTAAAGTACTAGGAATTTTAACACTCTTTGCAAAGGGCTCCACATTTCAAACGTCTTTCTTACTTTATGCCCTTATTCTGTTGATAAAGGTATACGCTTTTCTCTCATTAATCCACCCACTGTTCCTAATAGCCTTTTGACAGCTATTAATATCATGTTACCAGTTTCCGGAGCACTCCCCTTCATTATCCATTTCAGTTCCTTCCTTCTCCCCACTTTACTTGGGATAAAAGTCAGTTTTAAATCACAGAAATAACTGTAAGCATTAAATTGCAAGAGATATGCCGCCAACTTGACTTTATTAAATAAATCCCTTACATTTGTAAAGATTTGACTTTTAAAATAGATCAACTCAAAGGACAATCAAAATAGGCCTACAGTGAAAGTTAAGCTGAATTAATGCATGAATCCAACAGGTTGATTAAACAGGTTGATTAAGAGAAAAAAGTTCAATGCTCACTTATCAAAATCAAGCTTTGCAGTTTTTTTATTCAGAAATTATCTAGTAAAGAAGTCAGACTGCTATCACATCCAGGAATAATTGAACCTTAAGCTGACCTTCACACATTAGCTGAAAAAATTACAAGCCCTAAAGTGACCAGGCTTTTACAGTGAAAGTAAAACTCTCTTAAGTCAAAACCGTAATTATGCAATACAGTCACCAAGGGTAATCATCTTTGTCACTAAGTATACTCTTAGCATTATGTATAAGCAGCAAGAGGAATTCCACTAAAAGGTCAACTCAGTATGGTAATATCTTGGTTTAGGACCTACTGAGGAAGGCATACTACCTGGTGGGTAGACTACTAGTTTGTTTAAATCTCAAAGTATCTAGTCTTTTGGCATGCAGTGAAATAAAAACACATAACTATTCTACTTCTCTACAGAAAGCATTTCCATAATGCTTCCCTTGATCTTCCAGACAGAGACACTGCCAGAAGCATTCCTTGATTATTTTAAAGATAGAGGTAGATTACAGCCTCCTTGGGATAGTCTTGATGCTTGTATATTACAAGATCTTAAGAATTCCATCATTTTATAAGAAGGCACTCAACTGGACATTTCAATAAATATATAGCAAACAGTTTACGACAACTGCACTCAATTGGCTTTGCTTACTTTGAAAGATAACAAAAGGTAAATTCTGACAATAAATTAGTCAGAACTGCATAATGAGCCTGGAAATTACTCCTATAGAATTCATAGCAATTTTTTGAAGCCACATGATAAGGTAAGCAAGATTTTTTTTTTTTACAAGTTGCATGAAGAAACAGAGAGTAATGTTAAGCAGTAAAAGGCGCAAGCCATTGGAAATCATGGTAATGAAAATATAGTTGGAAAAAATCTGCATAAATTAGCTGAATAAACCTTTAAAGGATTAGCAATCTCAAACAAGCTTTACAAGTCTCTCAGCCTTTCTTTCAATCAGTTTCAAAAATTTTAGATAAAATCTGGAGGGCTTCACCAATCTTTTACAATACACCTGTATACTCAAATTCTCCTTATTTATACCCTACCCTTAAACTACATTACTGCCTTTTTTAAAATTCCCTCAGTTATGGTATGGTAGTGAAGGTCAGATCTGCATAAGATATCAAAGGTTACAAACTTTATCACTCAAGATGATCAAGAGCAGGACAAGGAAATTGGAGACAAGTTTGTCTCATTTCACTTTTTTATTTGATACAATTACTATTCAAAATTTCTCATTTTAAAAAAAGAAAAGCTGGTACTCTGGTATGGCATTGGCTTGAATGTCACAGATGATATTATGAAAATATTTTAGTTTTCTTATCTTCATCCCATGATTTTTATAAAGGCCTTAATATTTGAGAGTTAAGCTTCAAGGACTCTCTGAATTCCACTTGCCAAGATCTTTCTGAGACTGAGGTACCATAGAAAAAAATTAACAGCTATATTCATCTGAAAACTCAGCTTACAGAGGAACAAAAAGAATGAGGATCACGATGATTCCCTAACAAGTAACATGTAGTTCTGAGCTTATGTTGGCCTATTCTTCCTGATTAATTTTAACAAGATTTCAGACTTCATAGTTTAAAAGGATTCCATGGAAAAACTTTAGACAGAAACCAACTAACTTTGACAAATGGATATAGATAAATAAAAACATTATGGAGCTCATTTTAAAAATAAGAGTATAAGCATTATATTTGTTATTAGTGTATTAAACTAAACCTTCAGCATTCATGGAGAAACTGCTCCAGGAAGCTAGAGGAGATACATAAGAACACTAATAATATGCACTGATGGCTTTCTCATGAATTCAACAAGAGAAATGTAATTGGCAGGTCCTAGTTCCTATTTTCTTGACTGTATTGTCATTAATGCTGAACAAAGTAAATCCCAGACAGACAAAACAATCAGTTCCCAATCAGAATACTTGTGCACAGGTGCAAGTAAACAAATATAAAAATGAGCAAGTAAGAGGAGAACCAATCCCAATAGATGCTAGATAAGAACTGAAAACAGGTTGAACGCATCATCTCTCCTGCCCTTTTATCTCTTTTAATTGCTTACAGAATTCATTTCTCAGTCTTTCACTAAGACATTTTCTCCAAAAGATCTTGAATGTTTCCCAGAAAGGCTCTACTCTATAGACTTTATTGGAAGCCATCATCACTGTTTGAAATGTAGTTCAGCAGTGAAAAAAAAAAAAAAAGTGGTTTTGTTCTCTCTCTCTGTTTTCTCTCTTTTTTTTTCTTTTATTTTTCCTCAATGCTGCTACATAATTGCTTTGCACTGCTCCAATGAATTCAAGAGAAGAATCACACAGTTTGATTGTCTCATGAGATTTCTCTTCATCTATTTCATGATATATTAACCACAGCATATAGTCACAGCTTTAACCAAAAGAAGTGTGCTTTTACATATAAGAACATTTGTCCAATAGGTAGATGTAAGTTCCTAAATTTCCTAGATATAAGTTAGAATTTAGTGGTTATTTTTCAGGTCTTTAGTACCTAACATAAGAATGCTGCAGGTCTAAATATCCCTGATCCGGAAACATTCCTCCATCAGATCCCTTCCTGTCTGTACTCTCAGCCATCATTCCTGGAAGACTAGAACTTCCAAGGAAAGGATATGCATGCTGAGGTCTCATCACAGTCTGAAGTCACAACACAACCAAGGTATACAACTGGAACTGGAAAGCGACTGGGGGATTATAGTTTAAAACATCTTAATATAATTGGCATTTCTGAGCAACTGTTATGAGCAATAGAAGATGGAGTGCTGGGGTTTTTTTCTACACCTCTCCAATTTGGTCTGGGAGGATGGTCCTAAGGTAGCCTGCTATCATTAAACTCTTCTTCTGTGTTCTAGCATATGCATTTATAAAACATGATAATAAAGGTTATAAGCATGTGGAGGACTGCTGTGAACCTTAATTAACATATGAAAATTGCTGCATGCTTGTTTTTATTGTTATGAAAAGTGGGAAACAATGCAGATATATATGCAGTCACACTGCACCTCTTGGGAATGGGAATCACTTCTGCATTGACATAGCAAACATTCTAACAAGCTTTTAATCAGTTTGTCAAGGAGTTCACGGAGAGTGACTTGCCCTAGTTTGCTGATATCAAACACACCTTTAGGATGCTCTCTTGACATGCATTTGATGATCATCAAGCCATGGTTAACATCAGGAATGAAGTACTGAATTGCCTAATTAGACAAAACACATGCATGTACATTTGCAGTTTGCTCAACTATAACACTTTGTGAAAGCTGGAATAGCTCTGTGATTAATATCACTAATCTATTAATAAAAGCTAAACCCCAGGAAACAAAAAAACAACTTCTTTTTTAAGGAAGTGATAAATGAGTGCAGAAAGAAAGATCAGCTCTCTATGTTTGAACATCAACAGTGTTATTAAACCCCTAACAGCTTTAATCTCGTGGATACAAATTGATGATATTTGCATTGTTATATGTTTCTGGTGATAAACTGTCAGACCCAAGGATATAGCCTGCTGTAGCTGGACTCCTACATACATGGAATAAGTTTTTAAGCTACGGGGATCGACTTAGCTTTAAGTGGTTGCCTTGGACACAGAATAACCCATACTTTTAAAACAGAGCAGACTGTACGTGTAGATTGGACAGTCAGTGTTCTTCAAGACAGCCAAATGAAGATAAATCAAAGCTCAGAGAGGTGGGAAGAAGCTTCCTTGCTGTTCCATCTGATTGCTAAATTAAATCAACTGGAGCTGTGAGACTATTGCAATTATGGGTAGCTGCACCATTATTTCCCCAATGGAAAAGTGTTCTTTCATCCATAGATTAGTTCAGCTAATAAAGGTGTTGCACAGTTAACATTTCACTTTTGCTACAGTCAATTTATCAAGCAATATCAGATTATGCATTAGTAAGTCACTAAAAGGAAAAATCTGAATAACTTCCAGTGAGGGAAATTTTGACAGCTTGTAGTGCAGCCCCTTCCCACTTCTTTTGCCCATCCCCAAATTAACTTCCAATTAACTGCCATCACCATAAATGTTTATCCTTCCACAATACCAATGTGATACTCGCATAAATATTACCAAAATAAGGCATCCACATCCCTTTTTGCCCCTCCATATGAAGTCCAAGGATGACAAGTGAATCATGGTCTATCTGGTCTTCCTGGCTTGTTCTCTCATTCTGTAATAACGAACCACACATTGCTAGGTTAAAGCTACCACAGGATTCACTACATGTTTGTCTGGTCCAAGCTTAGTCCATTTTCACATTAAGAATGTGCCCCTGACTTACTGTGCAATTCCTAAAAAAAAAAAAAAAAAAAAACAGTTTTGCTTAGATGACAGGAATAATTAAACCCTGATTAATAACAACATGAGTAACTTAAAAGGAAAACACAGAACTGCAGAGAGGTACCATGAGGTACAAATGCTATGTTTCCCAACCTGTTCATAGCCGAGCTGGTATGCTAGGGTACACTGTAAACAGACTATAAATTAGTGGAAAATTGTCTTTACTTCCACATAGTCACACGCAAATTCCTGCATCTGAGATGACATAACTCCAATAGGACAGGCTTGGAGCCCACTGGCTAGAAAACAACTGCAAAATCAGCAGTGTGCTGTTGCAGAGATCAAGATCAATCACACGCTGAACTGCAACAGCTTCACCAGTGGCCTGAAGGATGCAATCTGTCCCTCTATTCAGCACTTGCGAGACTGCAGCTGGAATGCTGTGGCCAGTTTGGAGCTCCTCAATACAAGGAAGACATGGAGCAAATCTAGTAAAAGAGCACTAAGATGGCCATATGAAGGAAGATTGAGAGAAATGGGTTTGTTCAGCCTTAAGGGAAGATTAAAGGCAACTCCTCAGCTACCTAATGAGAGGGTATAAAGGAGACAGAAAGATATTCTTTTCAGAGGTGCACAGAGTGAGAACAGGAGGCAAGGGACACAAGCTAGAGCATAGGACGTTACAATTAAATATAAAGTAATTCTTTTTTTTGAAACCATCATGATGGTCCAGCATCTGGATCAGCTGCCTGGAGAGGCTGTGGAATCCTTGGAGATATTCAAAATGAGACTGGGTAAGGCCCTAACCAACCTGATCCAACTGAACATGCTTTGATGGGATTGAGGCTAGATAACCAGATTTCCCTGGTCACATGATCATATGACTAGATTGCCAGAAGTCCCTTCCAACTTAAATTATGTCTTGATTCGAAGCATGAATGCAAAACTACTTTTTTCCTACTTTTTTTTTTTCAGATCAGTAGCATATGCATATTTTCCTGATGAATCAAAGAGCAAACAAACCCAACACATTTATTTAATAACAAGCACTTACATTTAACTACTGCCTTTTCCCATCCAAGATAAGTCCACGTTTAGTCAATTTACACATTCCTATTCAGTATAGCACTAAAAGCACAAAGCTGCACTCATTTTGAGGACCCAAAAATGAAATGAAGGAGTCATTTACTGGCATTGTTCAAATGCGACAAAATGGACAGAGAGGTAAATGATAACAAACAAAACATTGGTTCTGACCCTGTAAATGAAACAACCACCCAGAAAAGCTGCCTTTGCTTATTCAGGTCTGATCCTTTTTCTTCTGACTACAGAGAAATTGTGTCAAAATTCTCTCTGTTTAAATCTAAAGGAATCATCAGCTAATCACACTGCTATACATACAATTTTTTGTTGTTTCTTGTATTTGAACCATCACCTGAAAACCTCAGGATAAAAACTTAAAAACACCAACTATGCAAGCCAGTGCTCTTGGGAACACCCTCTAAAGAAGAAAGTAACTGAGCAGATAAGTATGAGAAATTTGAATTTCACCACAGTATTTTGAACTACTCACTGATTAGTCAAAATTACTTTCCCTTGCTCCGCTTAATATGACATTTTTGTAATTGCATGTATAATAAATGAGAGGCCTCTGCTACTAAAACTTTTTCCAGGGCCACATGAGGACATCTTAACTGATCAGCCTTTAATCAAACTCCTAGGGCAATACTCTGGAGCCTAAAATCTTTGCAGTTTGAATTTTCATTTGAATGCTTTGGTATTTTCTTAGTTAATCCTGATCCACCTGAATTTCCTGTCCATTTGCACAATGAAAAATTTCAGTAGATTGCAAAAGCATCTAAACTTCGGATTGATTAACTTGTATGAACTTTGGATTTTTTTAAGATTCATCCATCAGTGATTGCAACGTACTTCACTTACTGGCAAAACCATTACATAGCATACATTGACATTTGCAGATTTAATATGTTACAACTGTAAGAGCTGACATTTACCCAAGTATCACTTACATTTTTTTTATTTCAATACAGACTGTATATTAGGAAAATAGTATGCATTTAATATTAATCACATTTATTAGTGTATAATTCCACTAATAGACAAATCCACTGCAACCATGATGTACACAAAATGCTTCGTGTCCTGAGAAATTTGTAGTAACAAGAGAAGAAGGTTATAAAGGAGAAACTCGCACAGAATGAATTAAACAAGATTAGCAAATTGTGCAGCTATTCTGCTTGAAGGGAGAAATGAAAGTCCAAAAGATGGGGAGAGGAATAAGTTAGCATAAGGGGAAAGGGGAAAGGGGAAAGGGAAGGGGAAAGGGAAAGGGAAAGGGAAAGGGAAA
>NW_010580527.1:96096-107108 GCF_000705375.1 Tinamus guttatus | reverse complement strand
AGGGAAGGGAAGGGAAGGGAAGGGAAGGGAAGGGAAGGGAAGGGAAGGGAAGGGAAGGGAAGGGAAAACAAATCTTTTCCTCGGTTCATTTACTTTACCCAGAAGTCTATCTGACATCCTGGTTTTCAGAGCATTCTATGCAAGGAATAAAGACAGTAGCTCTACACGCATCATCCTATACTAAAGAGGGAGAGGCTAATCTCTCCTTTCATTCAAACACTCTAAATTCATAAAATTGGTCAGGTGATCCATGTCAATGAAAACAAATGTTTAGGCAGACTGTAAGGACTTGACTGCCTAGTTTCCTACAATAGCATGGAATTCATGAATGGGTTCAGTGACATAGGGAATACCTTCTGCTCTTAATGTCCTGAATAAAGAAATATCTCTTCAAGCATGGCTTTAAGGCTTTACACAAACTTGTCCTGATCTGCAATCCAGTCTTCCCAAGAATTTGTGCTATTGCTAATTCTTTAGAGATTTGTCTCCTCTTTTCTAACTTACCTTTGATCACCATCATTACATTCTCAGTGCTCTCTCTCAGGCACTAAATAGTTCTTTGCCCCTAACAGAGTCTTACTATTGCTTTTCTTCACAGTAAACCTCACTTAGTGTTTGTATTCCCAATGTAGCAAACTCTGCAGAAAGTACAAGAGTACTCATCCCAGTGTTCGCTAACAAAGGCCCAGCCAATACACCATGGTTACAAATGAACATAGGTCTCTGTGGTCTGGAAAGCAAGGACAGTTTGCAGTGAGATAAAAATTAAAGTAAATTTATAATCTTTATACCAGCATGACACAGGAAGGTGCTTCTGGTCACCAAGCCAACTATGAGAGTATTCAAGGCACAGGAATATCCCTTAACTTGAAGACATATTTCACTATCTCATAATAATGGCAAACTCTCCCTTTTTTATAGCAAAAAGTATTCTTACCGTGATGAAGCATTACCTGTATCATATCAAGGAGAAACATCCAATACCTTTGCTGTTCATGACTACTCTCAGGCAGCACTGACACCTTCCTACCTGAATCATTTAAAATGTTTATATGAGGTATCTTGTGTGTATGACACTGGAATAGCCTCATTGATCCCATTAGTTTTTCCTTGCTGAAGAAAAGGCCTGACAAAATTTTATGGGCACAGTCTATAGAGGGAATAGTCGGCAGCACTACAGCCTATTGAGACTACATGAGATGGAAGACTGAAAGTAAAAAGTGATTATGTGATTTCTTTCCAGCATCCGCAGGCAAAAATCAACAAATACTGTCAACACCCCTGAGCACTCACTTGACAGAATTATAGTATAATAAGGGTAGAAATAACCATGTTTTCTTGAACCTGATCCATTAAAAACTGGAATCAAGCCACTGACCTGCACTGTTGAATCACATCAGAGAAAGTCAAACACATTCAGAAGTCAAAATTGCCTGAGAACACCAGGAACTATTTCAGCTGTTTGTATTGAGAGTAGAAGTGAAAGTATTTACAAGGGATCAGATCCCTCTTCCTGCTGGGGCTTGCAGCAGTCTAACTGTATGACAGGCTTAGCATGACATACAGAGATATGAGAACCTTTCATCTTGGAAACTTATTCACCCCTACTTTCTGCTTCAGTTAGGACCACATACTTGCATCTTGCTTTGCACTTGTGTTCCTTATTAAAGGAGCAGGTTCACCCATCCTATGAAGCATATGCATTTACTAATTGAAAGTTCACTACTCTTTCTGTAGCTAGTAGATTTTGCTTGTCGGCGAGTATTTAGGAAAATCACCCTTTCAGAAACTTAGGACTGTGCTGTGCTAATTCAGGTTTCACATCCAAATAGTTTCCTTAAACTTTTTTCTTTTTTTTTTTTTTTCAAGAAGCCTTTCTGTAGGCTTGGGGCCAAATGCCCCTACAAAGGCATCAGTAGAGACTAACAAGAAAATGGAAGAAAAAAAATTGCTTATACTGTCATCCACACAGAGGGAAAAACAGACAATGGTTTACATGTAATATTTCAAAATGTAATGACTAACATGAGACTGAAACTAGTCATGGAGAAAAAATTCAAAGTTAAAAACACAACAGGGAATCACAACCCTGCCATACAGTTGTCCTCAGGAGAGGTTTTTCATAAAACCAAAAAACCCCAAAACATCAACATCGTCATATATACTTCAGACGCTTTCTAAAAATATACACAGTTTTTGAGAGATAAAAAATGGGTTGAAGAAAATTTAGATAAGGAGAAAAACAACCCTATCTGCTGAGAATCTGTTGAGAGAAAGTATAGAAAAGACGCACCTTTCACACTTTATGTCAGGTTCTGTCTTTACATTATGAGCTGAATAGATCTGTCAGGTCTGGTTAAACCAAGGAAAATGTAGAGCCAAATCAACCCTTTTTGGATGGAAAAGTTTGTTTGTTACACTCAGGCTTTAGTTTTTAAGAGAACAGGCATTATTGGCACATCTATAAATAAACTTCTGCAAGATGTCTGCCATTAAAAATCGCTGAAAAATGCATCTGGAGACAGATGGATTTTTGACCATTTGCCTATTTTCAACTAAAACCTCCACTTAAAGTAAAATACATTGAACATCCATCCATATAAATATATATATATATATATACATACATATGCTTTATAAACGAAGCATTCCTTGCTTTAGCTGTACTAAAATATTTAGAGGGAGAGGAAGAAAGATATTTGTTCATCTCTTTGTTAACCTGAGGCCATTAATGTAGGATTTCACAGATTATATGGAAATAGATTGTGAGATATTATTTGGAAAGCATCAGAATACCTTCTAAATATGGGCTGGGTTACTTTTCTCATCCAGTATACTGATAACTGTGAATTATTCATACCATGTTTCTTTGTAAATACAGCCTACATACAATTGTATCTAAGAATCTGTAAAGGGGTGTAAGAGGGGCCCAAAGTACTTACAGGAATGACTAAAGACTGGAAAAATACAAAACTTGAAACTTACTAACCACCTAATGTTTGCAGGATTCAGCTGAAAGATGTAAATACTTGGGCGCAAATCCCTGCTCTTTTCCAGGCAGGACAGAAACCCGATCTGCATTCTTCTACATTTGTTTTAAAACAGTCCTAAATCAATATTAGTCAAACAGTATTCAGGCAATCCATCCCTTAAAAAAAAAAAAAAAAAAAAAAAAACTGCCAGACCATGTGTATGTGCCATCTTCTTACAAAAAGCCTGAGCTTCCACCAGAAAGCAAGACGCTCAGCCACTTTGAGCACCTCCCCTATACATACACAAAAAAAGTAAGGCAATTCAAATGCATCAGCAAAGATGGACCTATACCTGTATCCAGCACAGTACCAGTGAAGAACACCTCTTTAAGCCTCAGAGCTGCTTTCACTGGCCATTCAGGAAATCCATCCCTGAACTATTAAATAAATCAAAACATTTCCTCTAAGTAGGATTTTAAGCCTTGTCTCAATCAGTCTTCACTGAAAACTTACACTTTTCAGATGCAGCCAGAGGAAGTTGATAAAAAGAGGACAAGATAAAACAATTCTCATCTGACTACGAAAGCAATGCCAGCTTGAAGCCTTCCTTTTCTAGCTCCCTTAGAAGAGCACATGAAGTTTGTAGCTAATGCCAATTTACTGTAAGTAAATAAGGACCTAAGGCTATAGCAAAATTAAAAATCAGTGGAAGGCTAGGATGTCATGAGATCCACTTAGTTCTAATACATGTCAAGAAATTTTTGTCAAGTGTGCAAACACACATTCATCTTCCTAAACATATGCTCAGAAAAAGAATTTCAGGAAAGTCTAATCATGTTCTTAAATCACTCAAGAGGCAGAGAACAAACAGAAAGATCACAAAAAGTTTGGGTGCTCAAAACAGGGTCTTGGTTTTCCAGAGTATTTTCTGTTACACAACATGTAATGCCACAGGACTTATGTTCAGTTTAGTATTTTTGCTGCATATCAAACAGTAAGATGTCAGATTAGCTTTTAAAATGAGGAATGATTCACCAAAAAGCTCTTTAGAGGTTCACTATAAAAGTCTTGTCTTGTGTCCTACCAAATAATCTTTTGCAGAGACAGGATCCAGTTCTGAGCATCATTCTGCTTTTTCAACTTCAAGATCCTCCAGTTCTCTTCCTGTTGGCTGCTGCAACAGCTGTAATGAACAGCCCTCTAGGGAGAAGCCTCTTTTAATGAATAAACAGTCCCTGACCACAGAGGTTTTCTGTGTGCTGAAGTGTTTTAGCACACACATGGTAGGCGATGAAGAAATATAAGACTGCATCATGATGCTGGGGTGGTGGGAGTGAGTGGAAACTGTCAACAGAAACTTTTGTTGACTTTTCAATACAAAAAAAGTATATATTTATAATCTTTGTGCTTAATTTCCTATCTCACAATGTACTAAAGAATTAATTTCTATCATATCATCATTTCTGTAGGTAGAAATGATGCAAGGTTTGAAACATTAGCTCCATTGCACTGACTTCAGTTGTTTGAGTTAAAATTCTCTCTACTATTAATAGTAATTGATAAAGTTACTGAAGGCTTTCCAGTTATTCTCTCTGGCATGACCCTTTTCTCTCAATTTAGCTATTTCTTTTTACCTCAACCCTACTTTCTCCATACCCCAACTCTTCAGTGCAATCATTTTGAATATATTCAACTGGTCTGCAGGCATAGTTTTTATCCTCTTCAAAACACTGCATATCTCAGTCAATTCTTCTCAGCTGAATTTCTTATATTACAGCACCTGGCACTACTCCTAGCCTCGAGCTCACTGCCATCAGGTAATTCCCTTCTCCATTCTGCTAGGGTGCAGGAAGCATGTTAGGAGTATAGAAGACTTCTAGTGCAGCTGCAGCAGCTCAGATGTGATCTCTTCAGAAAACCTGGCCCACACAGATTGAAACATATGCAACATAGGTGGAATCAAGGGATTTAAGCTGCTAAATATCATTATTCTTGACAGAACATGCACAAACATACTTGGGGGAAGATTTTCACAGAAGGCTTCACTGACATATAGGAAATGCAGCAATGCACCATTCCATCTCTCTTCTATCTCTCCTACCAAAAGCCTTAAAATTTTACGTCGCTTCTGATTAGCATGAGGCAATAAAGCTTGAGGGGTGGGGAAGGATCACTGGTCTATGAGAAGAAGAAGAAGAAGAAAAGGAAAAGGAAAAAGAAAAGGAAAAGGAAAAGGAGGGGAGGGGAGGGAAGGGAAGGGAAGGGAGAAGGGAAGCGAGAAGGGAAGCGAAGGAAGAAGGGAAGCGAAGGGAAGGAAGAAGGGCAGGGCAGGGAAGGAAGGGGAGCGGAGGGGAGGGGAGGGAAGGGAAGGAAAAAAGAAAAGAGAAAAAGAAAAAGAAAGGAAAGGAAAGGAAAGATCATTCCTAGTTTGTATAAGAAGTATATGCCAAATCACTTTTGCAAATAAAAAAGTTTTGTGATGAATATCTGATGTAGAAAAGTTTATCACAAATCTTTATAATACTCAGCTGAAAAAAAAATGGGAATTATGAAAGAAAACATTGAGTAGATGCTGAATCCAATTCTAATATCAATCTCAAATACTTATACACTTTTTCTACAGCTTTCACTGGGATTTTACATACCACTGGAACAAATTACTGGGTAAGGCTAATGTTATCAGTAAGGTAAGGCAGTAAGGCTAATGTTAGCAAAACCAGCCCAGTCCCACACTGCATTCTAGAAAACATTCAATTAAAACAGCTAAAGATTTAGCCCATGAAAAGACTTCAGACACTCAATAAAAATGGAAGCCTAGTTATGTAAAGTTCAATTAGACACAAAAATAAATAAACAGCACTTTCAAATACCTTTGACCACTTCCCATTTGTTGCCAAATGAGACTCAGCATAAATCAGGTAAAGTTCAATTAGACACAAAAATAAACAAACAGCTACTTATTTAGGGGCTAACAGATTTTTTGATATGTCCATCATTTTTATTTAATGAAGTTTTTGATTACTCTTTTTGCTGTTTTATTCAGAGAGTTTTATAAAGATGCTTGTAACTCTGACCTCTGAAGAGTATGCAACTTGAGAGATGCTAATCTCTGTAATTTGTGTTATTAGAGCCTGCATGTGCAGGATAAAATATATTAGCAATAGCAGAAAAAGCATTTCCAGGTGCATGAGTCCTATGAAAGGTGGTCTTTTTTTTTTTTTAATCCAAGATATTTAGATTTCCCTCACTCAAAAAGCATTAAATTTACACCCTCAAGCTTTTGATACACTTTTACTTGCAGCACAAGGACAGTGCTGGTCCTTGTATACCAAACAACAGTAGCCAGTTGCTGATTCTCTAAGCTTTATGACCAAAACTCTTGTACTCCATAGTCTAGCTGGTGGCTTTTCTGGTGATATTCTAAAAAACATCACCTTCCTAAATACTACTACACCAAGAGAGGTTTCATGCATAAATTTGGTCTAAACAGAAGAATAACTCACACCTACCATTACCTAGAAAATTCACATGGCATCAATTTAGCCAGAAATTCTGGAACTCCGAAATAAACTCATACACAATTCCTTTGATCTGCCTCTCTTCATTGTTAAGTTATTTAGCTTTGCTACAACCTGTCAAAGCTGTTGTTTGCTGGTTAAGTTCAGTTTTGCTACTCTCAAAATATGTTTTTAAGGAGTTCTCCCAATCTTCTACATTTGTTTTCATTTTTCTTTTCTTCATATTGTTCTTACAGAAACATCCAGATGGCAAAGAAATGCTTGGCCATATTTACATAAATAGAGTTTCAGACACCAGACAACTACAGAACACATTGCAGAGATAAAAAATGGAAATAAACTTAGCAGTTCTCAGGTAAGTTCAAGCAGATTCTTTCAGCCTCTTGAATTTTTCTTGAAAAAAAAAAAAAAGTCCCCAAAAAGAATGCTATAATATATTTAGCATTTTAAAAAAAGAAGAAAAAAAAATAGCCCTAATTTGGAAACGATAAAAATTACTTAGGAAAAAAATAAATTTGAGAGCACCAGCTTGTGGGGCAACGTAGAGCTCCACATTTCCATTCGCAGTGACAAAAAGTTAGTCATTTATGTCAGGTCAGAATCTGGACCCATGTGAAAATCAGTGCACAACATCAGGCAATAGGCAGATCCTTCACTGCTGTGCACATTGCCTGTTTGTGTGACCTCATCCAGTAGAGAACAAATTCCCCAGTTTACTAGTGTTTCACTTTGCACTCTCTACAGTAGCGTAAATTAAAAGGAAAGACGGAAGGCAGTGAAGACTCGATACGTTCCATTGACAAAATAAACTTTGGATTATTTTGGCTCTGATTATTATTCTTAATCTCCCCGTGCAGAATATTTTAGGATAACATGTCTCAAATTTATGCCTTGCATAGTTCCATTCATTTCCTGAGAGACTAATTTGGCCCTTTTAAAGCTCATGCCACTTCAAACATTACGCACATAGATATCAGCATAGGTCAGGAAAAGAGACAAAAATCATTGACTGCATCTTACCTAGATCCCTCTGTAAACCCTAATTGAGTCACAAACAAAAATGATTGCATGAATTGAATTTATTTCAAATTGTTAGTCTGATTTCAAACCAGCATGGAGAGAAGAGGCAAGCCTACATTATTCTGACCAAACAATATAGCTTGATAGCTCATCTCAGTGTCTAATGAAGTAATGTTTGCATAATGCATGAAGCCCAATTTAGGAAAATTGAAACTGCTTTGCCTTAAAGATGGCCAGATGTTTAGTGAGCATGTGATCAAGTGACAATTTCACACACAGAAATGAAAACCAATACTGAGGCAGATCAGTAGCAGAGGAGGAATTTTTTCAGTTCCATTTGCAGTGGGAAAGACCAGCAAACAGCTTGGTGATCTCAATTCTTCAATCAACAAGAGCTGTAAAATTAAGTTACTGACATTATTAGACAAAAAGATGTTTTATAACAGTAAAATAATCTCTATAAATTGAAAGAATATGGTCATACTTTTCTGCAATTCACAGTTTTGATTGCCTTATAATTCAGCCGTAGTCTACAGAGCTTCAATGTAACAAAAAAAAAGAAGAAAGAAAGAAACGGTGCATACTGCAGTAAATATGCCTCAGGGACATATTCACCTAGAGTTTGAAAGCACAGAACTATCAGAGTCTGACAAATGGGATATGTGTAAGCGGATGGCAATTATTTCTCTTTCTCAGTTACCCAGCACACCTTATCAAACTTGAACTATGTGCCAGAGCTCAGTATCCCTAAAGTCCACTAGCTACTGTTTCCAAAAACAACTTTGAGAGAGGCCAGGGCTGAAAACAGAGGTTATTTGTTTTTTATTAGATAAACAACATAGCTAGAAAATTTTCACACTATCTTTGCACAAACACACTTTTTCAGATCCAACAGAGACATCACAAACTTCATATCCCAATGAGAGTAATTTGTTCTCTGTTCAAAGTGAGCTACATTCATCAGCTGAGCAACAAAGATAAAGGCTACCAGGTACAATCAAGCAGAAGAAGATGCAACAGACAGGAAGAGTAAAAAGAAGAGGTTACTAGGAGCATAAGCTGTATTCAGTCATAAAGCCAATGCCACCATTGAGCCAAGTGTCTATCTATAGTCAACAGAATTACAAATTTTATTTTCCAAACTTGTCTACTTGATGGTATTCAGTAATCTCTCTCAAGGATATGGACTATGAGGTCTGAAATAGCTTGGCTGTCTTATGAAATGTTTTCAGAAGAGTAAAGTACCATTTTTGTCTTACCTCCTTTGTTACAGTTCACTATCATGCATCTTATGTGTTCTGCTTCTCCCATAGAGATTTGACAAGAACCTCTGCCTTCATGAAAGAATTTTAATATGTGAGCAGATACCATGATATATAACTTGATGAAGAGTCTGAATGACCATGAGCTTCTCCATTTTTCCAAATCTATTTTATAACAATACTACTTTATAACAGCTGGTCCTTCTCCAAAATTTGCCTTTTTTAAAAAAAAATCTGAAATCATAATACTTAAAGCAACCCTATTATTACAACATTCTTAGGATCAGAATTCCTATAGATAAATACTTACAGAATGTGCCAAGAATTATAGAAGTGTCTTCTAAATTCTTAATCCTACCTAAATCAAATTTTCACTATCTATTCAAGGAAAATAATAGCAGAGCTCAGATTAATCTAAGTATTTAAGATTTATTGGAAGTTATCACCGTGGGAAAGAGCTTAACACCATTATAGCTTTATTAACATGGCCTCCATTTTTCAAATCATATGAACAATTACAATGGATTACTACACCTAGATGTTTAACACCTCCTAGGAAAAGGTATATGACTAAGATATGTCAAATATGCTCAGAGTTATCCCTGCTCTCAAGTCTCCCAAGGAATGCACGTTCCTCAATTCCTGGGAACACACAGAGATAGCCTTAACACAGAAAAACAGTCAGAAAGGGAGACAGTAGCTGTTTTGGTCTAAGAGCTTCTCAAGACCCGCTGAGAACTTAATCTCCTAAACCCCTAAACAGTTCCCTTCGCTTTACAATTTAATACTTTAAAAAAATACTTGAAAAATTATTATACTAACATTAAATGTTTCTTGCTTTTTCTAATACAGTGACCCTACTTTACTGTAAAACTGTTTAACTAAAACACATAAAAAATGTGTGGTCCAGATTGCCTGTTTCTGTACAGTGTGCAAAAAACTAATAGTAGTTAGAAAGCATCTTCCTCTCGCCAAATTTCTACAGCCTTCAAGGGCAGTAAACGTGATCATTTGTGGCTGTAGGAAAAGAGACATGAAGTTCAGAGGAGATTGCAGTTTTATGGGGAGGACAACAGCTTGCCCATGGCAGTATGGAACAGAACTGCATGTATGTTAGGAGTCTAATGAAAAGAAGCCTCACGAGAAGAGATAGAGAGGGAGGGAGTTTTGAAGAAGAAGGCTTTGAAAACAGATAAATAATCTGAAACTTCTCACCATTTTTGTCCACATGAAAAGTTCTTCTCCAGACAAAGACAGCAATAAATGAAGTTTACAGTGATTTAAGAGGAAAAAAGTTTCTGACACTAACAAAAGCATAGTTGTACTGGGAAACAGATGCACCCTGGCAGTCTGTTTGTCTTTTTTCTTCTTCTTCTAATTGCAGAAACTAAGCATTTGTTTTGTTCTTCAGTAGTTACTCAGGAGAAATACCTTGTCTTTGGAAAAATAGCATGCCTATGAGTACTTAAGAGACAAGGAACTCCTTGTTTTCTAAAAAGATTTGAGCCTCTCCATGTTACCGGGGAGTAGCGACAACACAGCCTGCCTTAGGTGTGAGCAGGTGGACGACCTGCTCAGCCTGGTGGTGGAGCTAAAGGAGGAGGTAGAACCGCTGAGGGCCATCAGGTAATGTGAAAGAGAAATAGACTGGTGGAGCTGCGTTCTGCAGTCTTCCCAGGAAAGCCACTCAGAGAACTCCCCAATTCAGTCTGAAAATCCAGTACCCTCTTGCCGAGGGGGGGCAGAGGGGGCAGAATTGACAGTATCCAGGGACGATCAACAATGGAAACAGGTCCCTAATCGAGGTGTCAGGAGAACCCTTCCACAGCCCGCCTCACCTCCACCAGTGACCATACCCAACAGGTATGAGGCCCTGGAACTTGGGGATCAGATAGAGGAGGCCTTGAACCAAGGCCCGTCTAGGGGTCTGTCTACAGAGAGGCAGTCAGGTCCATACCTGAGGCTGCTCCCCCTAAGGAGAAAAGGAGCACCCGGAAGAAGCAGCAGGTGATCGTCGTGGGTGACTCCATGCTACAGGGCACGGAGGCACCGATATGTAGACCCGACCCCTCATCCGGAGAGGTCTGCTGCTTGCCAGGGGCCCGAATAAAGGATGTTACAGAAAGGCTCCCAAGGCTTGTCCAGGAGTCTGACTATTACCCACCGGTATTGTTTCACGTGGGCACAAAAGATGCCACAGGGAAACTGAGGGATATCAAGCATGACTTCAGAGCCCTAGG
>NW_010580527.1:68421-93851 GCF_000705375.1 Tinamus guttatus | reverse complement strand
CAGACACCAGTACAGGCTGGGGACTGACCTTCTGGAGAGCAGCTCTGCAGAGAAAGACCTGGGTGTCATGGTGGAAGACAAGTTGACCATGAGGCAGCAGTGTGCCCTCGTGGCCAAGAAGGCCAATGGGATCCTGGGGTGCATTAAGAAGAGTGTCTCCAGCAGGTCGAGGGAGGTGATCCTGCCCTGGTGAGGCTGCATCTGGAGTACTGTGTCCAGTTCTGGGCCCCACAGTACAAGAGGGATGTGGAGCTCCTGGAGATCTAATCAGTGTCTATAAGGACCTCAAGGGAGGCAATGAGGAGGATGGTGCTGGCCTCTTTTCAGTGGTGGCCACTGATAGAACAAGGGGAAACGGCCACAAACTGAAGAATCAAAAGTTCCACAGGAACTTAAGGAAATATTTCTTAACAGTGAGGGTGACAGAGCCCTGGAACAGGCTGCCCAGAGAGGTTGTGGAGTCTCCTGCTCTGAGATCTTCCAAACCTGCCTGGATTCCACCCTGTGCCTTGTGCTCTAGGTGACCCTGCGTGTGCAGGGGGGTTGGACTGGATGACCTCTAGAGGTCTCTTCCAACCTTAAGCATTCTATGATTCTATGATTCTAAGACTTAAAAGAAATTGAAACATAATTCTCTCAACCTTATTTCCCAGTAATGAGAGAGTAAATGAAATTACATCCAATTAGACTGGTGACGGTCTCTCATGTTAAAAAAAAAAAAATGGATTCTTCTGTTTTTTTTTAATGAAAAAAATATCAAAATTGAAGGGCATTGTTCTAAAATTTTAATGACATTAGTGAATAGTGTTCTCTCTCTACAAACAACAAAAACCCTTAAAAGTAGACTACTCTGTTATCCAAGTAGGGATCCTATGAGGTCACACTGTACTCAAATGCTCCTTTCTAACTACAAAACAACATATAACTCCACTAGAATCACTCCATGGATGTCCTGATGGCTGGTTCCACATTCACAGAACTTCATATTCATGCCTTGAAATTTTACAAAAAAGTGTCATTAAGATTGCTCTATTATTTATGGATCCAAGCAGCAACATCAGTTTGTTCGTTGGGTCAATTCATTACTGAAAAAAAAATGAGAAGACCAAAACCTCAAAACTATGATTTAAACTGTCTAGATATTATGCAGAAACACGGTAAATAGGATGGCACACAAGGAATTACTCTTTCCTGGAGCACTCATGGAAAGCTCATCTAGAAAACAAACTTGATAAATGCTTGGTCACTGAAAAATTAAATTGATTCTATGCAGAGAAACTCTCAGTTTATCCTAAAGTATCCTCTGCAGGAATTTACTTACAGTTTTTCTACAGAGTTCCCAAATGCTGGCAATAAAAGAACTGAAGCTTTGAGGCACTGAATAGACACAGAAGGCAATCACTTACTTTTTAAAGGAACTCACACAGTTCACGCATACAGAGATCCTAAAACCTAGCACTCACAGGCCTAAGAATTAGGCTAAGAGTATGGGAGAAATCAAGCATGAAAACTGGCAGGAGGCTAGAGGGTAGCCTCTTTTCATACTTTGTACGAAGGCCCATCCATTTGCTCAAAAATGAGGTACTCATTGGGTACTGCAAGACAACTCAGGTATGAGAAAGATATTCAGTCCAGTTCTTCATATCCTTTTCCAATGTCCGTCACTGAGCAGGTAAAGACATTTACCTCTATATTACTGAAAGTAAATTGCTCAATTTCTTACCTTCCTTTCGAGACACTAGGCTAATTCATCCATATTTAAAATTCTGCTTGAACTCTTGTAAGACAGGACAGGCAACAGAAGATCTGTCCATTACCCAAGACTTGTGACAGAAAACTATAAGTCCTCCAAGAAGCAAACTAGATTTCCTGTCGAAGTAGTAAATCATAGCAGTAAGCGTTTTCATGCTACATATCACAAACATTCATCACTGCAGGAAAATAAACAACTGCATCCCACCGTACCTCAAACAAGCACAGTCTAAGGTCTTTATACTAAAGACCAACTAGGTCTCTACCAACTAGGTCATATTTTAAGTATGTAAAGTGGGGCTTTAAAGGACATAAAAAGCAAATGCTTCCAAAGTGTTGTTTTTGGTTGTTGTTGCTTTTTTTTTTTTTTAGCTTCTAGCCTCCACATTTGCACTCTATCATTCACTTGTGAGTTGGCATTAGCCTCTCACAAGCTCCATTTTGGAAAAGTAGTCCTAAACACACTCAGATTTCAGTTTGTTACAGCTCACATATTTTCTATAACTCACACCTTTTTGTTGCAAGTGATCCAAGCCTCATGAAAATGTATGAATACATTCTAGAAAACAAGTAAAATAACTTGATCATAATCTAGCAAAATGCCTAAATTAATATCTTAATATCTTAGTCCTCCTAAATGAATAGACACACTCCAGCTAATGTTTAAACCAGGATTTGAGTGTTCTCTTCACGGACAAGAAGAAAGACTAGCAGAACCTGCAAGAATAAACAGAAAAATTCTGAGGCATTCTTTGCTTTAAAGATGATCTGAACTCACCAAGGCGAAAAATCACGCCTCAAAAATAGCAATAACAGCACCTTCTCTCCAAACAACTTTTCTACACAGAGATCAGATAAGACAGAGAGATACAGTTAGGAGATGATGCTCTGAGCTAAGATTGACTGTGATATCCTGCACTAAAAGAGAGTTTTGTATTATCTTCAGGAAGCAAAAATCAAGCCTGTGAGGAACATATCATTTGAGATTGCACATGAGGTAAAAGCAGATGAAATCTGGATTTAAATTAGCTTTTCCTTAGTATATAAGGATTCACTGGGTCATATTTCTACTGTTGCAGATGCTCCAATAATAGCTTTAATTGCCAAGTAAATAGTGTTAGAGACTAAAAATATACAAGAAATTCAGACTTATTTGTAAACTGTGAATAAGATTTTAAACAAATCTCAACATTGAGATTATTCTTTAAAACATTTCTCATGCCTAGTGGAGAGGAAAAAGCATCATGTGCTTGGAAACTGAAGTTCAATGAAGTCTGTCAATACATTTAAGAGCAAAGGAGAGCAAAGGAGTTTTATTGTACAACCCTGAATTGAACAATACAGAAATAAAAATATGTAATGTAGGCTAGAAAGTGGACACCAAAAGTATGAAGTGATGAAGCATACAAAAGAAACACCTTGTGGATTATGTTTTCAAATTACCTGAGAATAAAAAAAATGAGCATTTATCCATATAATGATAAGTATTAATAATCTTGCAAACAGAGAAATAGATCTTATAAGCTTGTTTCTCACACTACCTAAAACAGTTGCATTAAAATGAAGTTCCACTTGCTAAAATCATAAAGATAAATTAACTGCTGCCGTCACCAATAGCTTTTGTTACAGCCCAGATTCCAGTAGCTACCCAGTTAAGACAGACTATTTCATATGTATACACACACACACACACACAAACGTCGATGTTATTGAGAATGAACATTCTATATAATTGCATAGTGCTACACCTCTGTCTCACAAAATTATTTCTAGGGGAACATATTTGTTTTCCCCTATCATATACATTGGATTCTCACTTTGTATATTGATATGGTCTTTCTCCTTTTCCTATTCTTTCATTACAAGCCAATAAGACTAATCTGTAGAACACCAGACTACCATTAAGATCTAAAATTTAGAAATCTTTGAAAAAACTTTTGCTGTTATTGAAAAGAAATGAACTTCAGAAACACAAACCATATGCTTCCTGGACACCATTTTGAAAGTGAATTTTAAAAAAATTTCAACTGAATTTTCAAATTTTAAAAAGTCACTTAGAAAATCCCTAAGTGGAAGCATTTTAACTAAAGTTACAGACATAACAATGATTTCAAATAACAAAAATGGTTGAAATAAATTCCTGAAGTAAATATAAATATTGCCTCCTACAGTTAGAATCTCTAATGTCATTGTAGCATGAAATAGCAAATAGTAGATTTCTGTAACTTACTTTATAAAAAGATAAAAAAAAAAACCCCACAGGGCAAAGGGATATTAGGGGATATTCACACAGGTAGTTTTAATTTGACTCATCTATGTCTCATTTACTCTAATACCTACCAGCTTGCTTACATTTCTTTTATATTAGCTAAACTCATGTTCCATTAGTTTTTGTAAGAGGCACATACCAAGATATTTCCACACAGGATGGCTTTTATCTACTAAAAGACTAAAAATTTTGAATGGACATTTAAACACTTCAGAGATCTACATTTCAGAATACTTCTGTCTAGTATCAATCACTGCTGTCATTTCATATCATCATGTCACAGCTCAAAATGACTTTCTTCAAAAATACTACCACTTGAGACTACCTCCTAGCATCATTCTGTTTGTTATTCAGTCTGCTTCTTAGTCCTTCCTCAATTCTTGTTCCTTGGTACTTAATACAAGCTTTTACCCAAATTATGCCCCAAGGAAATCTTCCATTTCACAGATAAAGGAAAAGTTACAACTGCCTATCCAGAGTACACATTGCTATGGTCATCATAAAGATCTTATAATGATGAATCTTCTAGTAAAAGAGAACCTACATTAACTTCTCACAATCTCCCCTCTTTCTTGAGACCTAGAGTTCCTAAGTAAGTATTTTTGAAAGCAATTAGCGAATGAATCACTCCTGGATATTCAGGGGAAGTGGCACAAATCTCCCTCAAATAGCCTTCAAGTCTGGAACACAGGAACAGTCATATTTTCCTGTAGACTATGCCATCCTTGGCACAGAAAACATAACCTTTCTCTTGATTGAAAGCCTTCTTAAAGGCTTAAACATTTCTTTCCCTTGTGGCATTTCTAGCCTCAGGCTACAAGGATTTCTTTTTTCACAGGGTCATAAGTATTCACATACAATTCATTTGAGGCTATCTTCACAGTAGGTGTCTGGTACCAATTTTTCTCCTGACTGTCAAAGAAACAGCTTGCATTAATATTCATATTCAAGTCAAATCATAATTACAACAAAATTATTGATGTATGAGAGGTTTGGTCTATAAGATTTGCTTCAACATGCAATTCAACGCTCATTGAACAGATAGTTAAGGAAAGTCTGTTTACTTTCTCAGTTTCACTCACAGGATGAAAAGCACAAGTGAAAACTGATAGGGAAATATAGCTGCATAGTTTGATCTCTAAAGAAGTTCCACATGATTCTCCCTCGGAAAGGCCGCAGATTTAAAAAAAAAAAAAATGTGACAGAGCTAAAGGCTAAGTTTGGAAGTACACAGCGGGGAAGTCCTCCTTGTACATATTGATGATCTCACTCTTGAAATAGAGAAGATGGAAATCAATGTAATCATCTTTCCTTTTGCTCAATCAACTACCATCTAGCCAAGTTACCCTGACAGAATTGCTCAACTTTTAATAATAATTTAGAGAAGAAAATCTAAAAGTTCATGCCATTCTAAGAAATATAGAAGGAAGAGCATATATAGATTCAGGATAAGAATACCTTCTTTTTTTCTTTTTTCTCCCCAGCACATTATTCTAAATTCTATACAGGATTTTCATACACATTGCTCTCTGTCTAACAGCTCAGATGCATAACAGACACAGTGAAGACAGTCCTTTCTTTCCTCTCCCTCTACCACAGGTAATCACCAGCTTATTTGTTTCCATTCAACATTTTGTATGGTCAATCTCTAATGATTTACAGACTATATGAAACACTGTTTTATTTAATAAATGAACAAATAAGGCTTTTTTTTCTAGCAAAGCATCACAGAGCCAGTGCATAGTACAAGCAAACAGCTGAAATAATAGCACATATCTGGGACAGTATCATACAGTATCATACAGCTTATAGGTGTGTGAGGGGAATTTTCAATACTCACTGTAAATTTGAAACTCTTTGATGTAAATCTGGACTAACTCCTGAGGAACAGCAGAAATGGAATTTTGACAAACATTTGGACAAAAGTTTCCTAAGTTTGAGTGGTTTTTCCTACATCAATCATTTTCCTACATCAACAATAGTTTGAGAATATTAGTAATATTCAAAGAACTTAGCTAGTTCAGATTCAATAGGTTTCAGTGAGATATACTGCCCATGCACTTATCTGAAAGCTGGATCATTTCTAATCAGAGAATCATAGAATGGTTAAGGTTGGAAGGGACCTTCAGAGATCATTCAGTCCAAGCCCTGCACATGCAGGATCACCTAAAGCATGTTACACAGGGTCGCGTCCAAGTGGGTTTGGAAGATCTCCAGAGAAGGAGATTCCAACCTCTCTCGGCAACCTATTCCAGTGCTCTGTCACCTTCACTAAGAAGAAAAAAGAAAAAATCCTTAGGTTCCTGTGGAACTTTTGATTCTTCAGTTTGTGGCCATTCCCTTTTGTCCTATCACTGGCCACCACTGAAAAGAGGCCTCCCCGCCATCCTCTTCACTCCCTCCCTTAAGGTATTTATATATAATGATCAGAGGTTAAACACTAATCATAGGTTTAAAAGTAGCCTTAAACAGATTTCAGTACTTTAAAATTCAGGTACCTATGTTCCATATTTTTGGCTTTCAACTGGATATTTACTGTCTTAAACTAGGTTATAAGTAGTTTTTTCAGTGTAGCTAAGAAATCTCTCTACTACACCATACACCAATCAGTGACTAACCCCAAAAGACTGTCTCCTTTCAAATAAAACAATATTCTTTTTAAATTGACATCCCAGTCCATTTTTACATGTTGGTGCCATAAAATATCATAAATTTGAAGTTAAGGGACAAGTAAGCTAGTCATGTTTTAACTATGCCTCAGTCAACTTCCAGGAATGGCTGGTTACTTCTATTATTATTGTTTTCCATCTTCCTACTTAAAGAAGTTGCCATTAAATGCTGCCTTAATTATTATCTTCAAGTATTTCTATTTCTATTTCTATTTCTACTCTATTTCTATTTTATCTTCATTTTCAACACTTCACACACTTCACAGTGCTATTTATGAGCCTGTTCAGAGGGACTTTGAAAAGAAAGCATCCTCACCATTGTCCCAATTGCTCTGAATAAAGCATCCATTCATAAGTCTACGTAAATAGAAGACAGAGGCATATAAGCAGAATAGATCTTCAAACACATCTTCCCGTGGGCAAGCCATTTTATTTTGCAGTCGAGAAAGAACAAGCTAATTAGCTATATATCTATCTGTGCAAGAATGAAGCAGGCATTTCCACTGCTTACCAATGAGTGCTTCACCTAATTCACCTCAAGAAAAATGACCATTATGTTTTATACTTTTTTAAATATGTAGCTAGGTCACTCCCAATAAGTAATTTGCTTTGTCTTCCCCTCACCCTGGTGTTTGGCACACTACAGTAATTACATTCTCCTGTATTTGCAGACAATAACAAACAAACAAGCTTCATGGCCAGCTTTCTGACTCAGAAGCAGCTGTTCCAAACACTGAAGACATTCACTCAATTGAATTACTAAGTTCTTATATCACCATCATACCCACAGGTATGTCACCATGAACATCAAATCTTGATTTTGAAGAGGTTGTTATAAGAGCTTTAAAATAAAAAAAAATAGAAATTACCACGTCTCCCTTTTGAACTTCCACTTCTAAATTGTATTAACCTAAATTTAACCAAGTTTACAAAGAATAGAGTGCAGAATTCAAACTTGCATAAGTTACACAAATAGTCACAGTAGCCCACACCTTTTTAGTTAAACAAAAACTCAGAAAGCACCCCGCTTGCTTTCTAAGTCTGAACATGTTCCTGCAGAATTGGAAAATGTCCTGGAGTTCAAAAGGCTCACAATAAATGACTAACCATAACATTTTTCTAGGTTCGTTGTCACTGCATCACATGAATTCTTCCACAGTTTCTCCTGCTTTTACACATGCAGTACTGCTAGAAAGAAGTTCTTTACAGCTCTACTGTAAGTCTGAAGGTTGTTGCTAGTTCAATGAACGGATAGCATCCACTGAAGAGATGTAAAACTTTGTATAAATATACTGACAATACATGCTGGTATTAGCTAAGTCTTTCCTGAAGACTTTGAAACTAAATTTTATGTAAACATAGTATACAATATGGATGCCTTCATAAGGCTTTAGGATATGCTGTACATGGATATTTATTTGAATATTCAAATTTGTCAAATGTAGTTGAAGCTTAAGTTTAATATTAACTGTAGGCTCATATATATATTTCCACATTATGAAATTGTATTTGGTCAAATCTTGAAACAGTAATTCAATAATTTTCTTGATAATACCTTAGTTTCATTCTTTCCTATTTTGTCAGTCAGCATCTACTAGCATTTTATCACAGCAAACACAGCACATAATACTATTTGAAAGTTCCTACTCCTCTTGAAGAGGCACAAAAGATGCATCTGAAAAATGCAACTATAGCTGAAAACAGAACTAAATCACCAGCAGAACATCTCATTTCAGTGCTATTTATTAACTTTTTCAACAGCTAGTGTCGATGCCATGACCAGCGGTCCAGATAGAAATCATTTCTAACAAGTCACTCACCATATTTATGGATGATACAGGTCCAATGCTGTTGACATAAATGTCAACATCAATAACTGTTGGTTTTACTGTGGAGAAAAAAAAATATTATTATTTTGCTGAAGACATAAGCAACCACTTTAAACATTTTATTTTCCAATAACTGTAGAGTATTCTTCAGATAAAATCAAGGACTACTAAGAAACATGGATTATGTATTTTTCAGGAAGGCAAGGTTCTTTCCTTCCTCACCAATACAAATCATCTTAAATTATCACCTGTACCATTTTATCATTATGATCTCCATTTATCTCAGCAGCAATTTTCTAAAGAAACTTTTGTTACTAAGCACTGTGTCTCAAAAGCAAAATCTAAGATGACTGACATGAAATCAGAAATGATGCAACTTACAACTTTTTTCCATTGCCTCAGCATCCAGATGCTTTAGCATGTTTGTTCCATATCCACAAAAAAATGAAGTATTTCAAGATTTTCTCATCATCAGCCCTGAAATCATCCTAGCATAGATTAAATCACTTTAGATCTAATCAGCTCAGTTCCTGAGCAACTTGCCTCCTTTCAGTTTGGAATGATTCCCTTCAGCGTACACTGTTTTTGCACTCAATCATCTAAAGCTTTTTGAATTGGATTTGGTTAAATAAATGCAAGTTTCTCAATAAATCGTCAGTGTTTTCAGACTTAATTCAGAGACAACACATAGGCCAGGACAAACACTGTTCTCCTTTCTTTAACTTAGGCCACTAGGTTTTACATTCCATTCAGCATTTTCATTGCTAGTGTACCTGCTGAACACCATTTAGATAGCCCTTAACAGCCCATAACTTTACAGTAATGCCAGTCTTGTACATGAAGAAATGAATTTTACTTATATTGCCTTTCTTCTGCTTCTTCAGGCATACATTAACTTATTAACTGAGATCTAAATTGGTGTATTAAATCTCATGCACACTCATAACTGAAATAAACTTGGCCCTTAGTAGGCCAATGCCTTTGTTAGCCACTGTTATTTACCACGGGAAGTTTCTCCTGTCCATCATCAAAAAATTCCAGAGAACAGTACAAAAAATGAAGTTTGGGAACTAGAGTTTCTGTCCTGACTATGTAGAACTCAGGGCTTTTTCACGATAATCCTTAGGCCCTTTAAAACAAGGAAATTCCATGTACATCAGCTACTCAAAATTCAAAGAGTCTTCCTCAGGGAAGCTACTGAGCGGAGAAGAGGGGAATAGCTCACTACCACAGTTCTAAGGGAAGCTCGTCTCAGATGGTCAGGCCAACAATTTGTCTAAAGCTTAAGAAGACAACAGGCACAAAGCTGAAGACATGACATCTTCATGTATAAAGATGAAAATTTTTTTCCTCACCCCCTAAGCTTCAGTCTAACTATGAGACACGTGAGGAATTTCTAAGTGACTAAAAAGTTACATGGTTGTGAAAAAATAGGTGGTCTGAGTCACCATGTAAAAACTGGGTAATATATATCTTGCTTCAGGAAAAACTAGATCTGATGTTACAAAACAAGCATTACAAAGGGTACAAATAGTAGTCAAAGACAAGAATCATTCTCTGTAATTCATGAAGTACCGCGCATTTCTTAACTGCATATGAGAAGGTACTTGCAGTTATTTAAGGTCATGATTTCAAATTGTCTGAAGTACTTGCTTAGAGTAATAAACTCAGATCTTCTCTTCAGCAAAAGAAAATCTGAACTTAGTTGAACAAGCACAACTGATTAATGCGACTGTAATTGTACCCAGCTAATAACTAAATAGGAGTCTAGCAGCTTCTGATAATGAGACTTGCCTCAAAATGCAGTAATAAATGTCATTACATAGGAATTGGTAATAACAGGGAACTAAAGCTAGCTCTTTTACCAAGATGTCACACATCATAGAAAAAAAAGACTCTGATCCTGTTAGGGTTTATGCACATATCCAGCTGGAAGTTCAACACTGAAGAGTTCTGCTAAATATTAGTGAGACTTAGTGGTGCAAATTAGTCATGCAGTCAAATCTTGGTAGGATCAGGGACAAAGTTTAGAATCCACTTTCATTTAATCATTATAGTTAACTATATAAGTAGATAATGAGATGATAGTTTCTCCTGAATGTGTTGGATCAAATTGTTGCCTGGTACAAAATAACGAAACACTGCATTTGTTTATGTTAAAGAGAATTTGGCTAAAGACTAAAAGTACAGTACAATGGCATGGTAAATATGTGTTTTAGTTTTGAAAGAAAAAGACATGCCAGTATAGTTCTTGTTGCACATGGTTTCTCATGGATATAAGCAGATTTACTGGAAAATCATCAAGAGTAAAGTTTAGATTTTCTATCACTCACAGGAGTTTAATTCAGAATTTAACTATAATGAGGCAAGGGTTTTAGGATTATTTCACTCAGAACACATGGTGAAGGAAAAAAAAAAAGGCAAGAAAAAAATCTGAATCTCAATATTATCAAATCGTACATTTAGAAAGGACTCCCCCTCTACCAGTCTTGAAAACCAAACTGAGTTTCATGAAAAGACAGAAATAGTCACACCAGCAGTTATTTCAAGATGTACCCAATTTTTGCTGTATACTGCATATATTTGTGAACATTCTGTTAACAGACTAAGCCCTGCAAGGGGATGCTGAGCTGCAGACAAAGCATTTTTTTCAGAAACTGAATTTCATTCCTCACAGTTTTGTTGCTTGATCAGCCAAAGTGTTAATACCTTAACCCTAAGATTATAAGATAACAAATGGACTCAGAAAAATTACAGACAGAACCACGTGTGTATCATATGCAGGAGAGTAATTTAAAAAGTTTGTCAACAAATGTTTCAACCTTCTCAAAGTTCTTTGAAATATTCTTTCATATATGCCATTTCCTTGCAACAAAAGACAATGCAAGCCCATCCAAATAACAGCAGTACTGTGATGCTACCCAGTGCTATTGACAGTTAGCTAACTGTTTACCACACATTTTGTTTTCAAACATGTTGATTTTAGCTGAGAAAGGAATTTCTCAAGCCAGTCAAAACATCTGCAAACAAAGCTAAGGTCATGCAAATATTTAGCTAATTGTCCCCAAATGCCACAACTTTTGAGACACACTGAGTATCCACATTTCAGTCAGTCCTGCCACTATTTCATTGTCCAAGATATGTCCAAGCGAAATTCATCTACAAACTTCAGATACTTCAAGAGAAGCCTAGCCACAGGAGTAAGTTGTTCGATGCTGTCTGCACTCAAGAGGGCAGGTGAAGCTTAGACAATTAGTCTGAAGCTGACTTAGGTAGGTCTACCCAAAAACAAAACATGAAAGCAGAGCAATGCTCCAATCACTTGCAAAAATACAAATGCAGACTGACTATGGGCTTTGTGCAGATCCGCTTCACTGGTGAAAAAAGCAGTAACAGTTCTCAAAGCTCGTTAAAAGCCATGGAGACTTTACTCTTGGACACATGCAAACTGATTAAGAGATTACAAAAATGGATAGGTAAATCAGTGGCTAATTTTAAAAGATTTTTGAAGAAATGAATAAAGAGATTATCAAATAAATTCACAAGTCATTAGGGGAAAAATGCAAAAAAAAGAGTTCCTGACATTTTATTGTGCTTATGTATTTTTTAATTGGTACTGTCTTCTCAAATGTATTATTTTTGGTACATCTGTGCTACTCAATATTGATGTTTATTTCATGAATGAGACCAATTGTTTCCTCCCTACAGAAAGCTTCCCCATACTTAAAATCTATCCAAACAGAATTTAAGTTCCTGCACCAATCACAAATATTTAGATTTTTTTAATGTTTCATATTTAGATTTTTTAATTGAAAGCCTATTTACTCATGAATAGAACCAGTTGAGGGCTCATAAATTTTAAAATTATTATTTTTTTTTATTTAGAGTTAATCTTCCTTACATTGTTCAAGCAGCTCTCAACTCTAAATTATTCTGTTTTTAGGCAAAAACAAAAGGTAAAAAAGTTATGGATCAATATTCATATTTTTACAGAAGCTAAACAATTAGCACTAGATTTTTAGAAGAAATTCAACCACATAATGATCACAATATGAGTTCTGTTCCAGAAACATACAGCCCTCTCAACTCCCTCTATCTGCCACAAGACTTCTGAGAGCAAAAGACAAATAATATTGGCTCTATAGTAATGAGATACTTTTTGAAATTATTCTATAAAGATATTTTAGTTTATCTCATTAGCACATAAATTGTTATTTTTAGACTGGAATAGAGCTGTAACAAATAATTACACAGTTATTGGTAACTTTCACAGAAACGATTATTGTGTTAGTGTTTACTTTGCATTAGCAATGATGACTATTAATATTTTCCTACAAGACCTTGTATGTGACATCTAATTACTTGTTCGTTCTAGTAAATAAATTGCTATGCTAAAAAGTCACTTCTCAGGGACAGTTGTGATCAGCTAAAATTTCCCAGTTTTAGGACAAATCATACTTGAAGAAAGATATGCTAATGGTGAGATGTCAGTGAGGAAAAAATCCTGCATAGAAGAGTGTGAGTTTAAACAACAGAGAGAAGTCAAAGTCCTTCACTTGCTACAGCAAGACAAATTCTGACAGAACTGTCATCTCCATGGTTTAAGACCAAACTGCCAAAAACTCCAGATCTGTAAGCAAAGCAGGATGACGAATTTTCCTTGAAAGGGGAAGCAACGGTGAAAATAAAAATCAGAAGGAAAATAGAACATTGAGTAGAGACTTGAGAGAAACAGCAACACCAGGATGGGAACATGGTTGCTTGAGCAGGATATTTTATTCACATGCCAGATTTTGTTGCTGTTTGTCCAGGAGTGTGAATGACAGCATACACAGGATTCTCTCAATCAGCTAAGAATCAGTTTTATTCTTCACCTCCCACCATCACCAGTCATCTTCACTCTTATCTTTTGTGTATTTTTCCCTAATTCATAGGCCATGATTTTTCTGATACCATGGTGTCTGGGGATGAGAACTATAGATCTTCCATAGTTATGCTGGCTTTATGATCAGTCCCTAGAAGTTACATTATCATTTTATTTAAATTTATACTCATAGAAGTAGAGAGTTCCTATGCAGCATCACGAGACAAAACAATAACAGAATTTGTTCTTGCAAAGTCTTAGAAGCTGTCAATGTCAGGATGAACAGTAATGGTTATAGGAAAAACATAAAGATAAATGCACAAAAGGGCAAAGATATTTTAAAATAATCTGTTGAAAATTTTCACTATGTAAAGATGATAGATTATTTCTTCCTGCTCCAACCTCAAAATGTAAAACTGTCAAATTTAAAGATCTGCTCAGAAAGCTTCCTTGATGAAAGAACACTCTCTAAGCACAATAAGTCAGGTAACAGCTATGAATTAGCCACTGCTATATGTAGTTTTGGGTCATTTGGGCCATCGCAGCCCAAGAGTCTGGCAAATATGATTGCCTTCCAAACCCTACTACCTACAATAGCAAAGTTGCAGTTTGCACTTGTATCAAACTATTTCAGCAAGTAAACACTGCCAAGAAATAAAACCACATTAATGGTAGATGCATTAATTCATTATTTGCATTCATACACAGGGTCCTATTGAAAAGGACCCTGCTGTTAAGTACTCAGATAAGAGGTATTCTCTCCAATACAAAACCAGTATTGCTTTGTCGACCCAAAAAACTCCATGCAAGGCTTAACTATTGATAAGATACTATAAACAGCTCATTACAAATTGGCCAAAAGAACAGTCTTATCCCCAGGAACCATATTACTCTGGTTAGATTCTGATATTAGTTTCAGGGGGGGGAAAAAAAAAAAAAAACTTTTGATACTGAATTATTTCTGCATGCGCATTATTAGACTCAAACCAAAAATGCTTCAGTATTTCATTTAAACTGTCTATATATTTAAAAAAAGATCAAAAGTATGATCAAAAAGAAAGCTATATAATTTTTGAGCAGAAAAAATAAAATGGGGGTGGGGAGGCTTCATGATCTCTCCATTAAATGAAACATGTCACATATTCTTTCAGTTTGGCTCATGAGAGTTTTACCTGAGAGAAGGAGAAAAAAGTGGAATAAATCCTTTCACTCACAGCTGAGCATCTGTGACAAAAACTGCTTCAGCAAAGAAACTGGAAATTACCCTGGCTAAAAGGTTCAAAAAGCAGGAATGCAGGCATCAAAATTTCCATGTCAACAGTCTATCCTAATCAGAAACATTTCCATGCTAGATTTTGAAAAAGCCTGTGTTTGATAAACTGCACTGGCACCAGACTGAGATTAGGGACTCAGAATGCAACCAATTTACCTCACAGTTTTGTGAGGTTCCTTTTTCACATAAGCAAAATTTCCAAAAGAAGAAAAGCTTACTCTCTTTCATGGGTTTGAATGAAGTTATCCTATGTTCCAGACTAAGGAACTGTGCAGTTCATTGGTCAAACTTGTAGGGAAGGCTGACTGTGGTGAGTTTTTTGTTTTATGTAACACAAGTAAATCAGCAACTTCTCCCAACTAATAATAAGAGAACTAAAGCACCTTAGTCCATTACTTACAATATTTGTAAGATTCCTGATTCTATTTTCCTCTATATTTACATCATCTGTTGTTTATGCCATTTTTTTAAACTCAAATATGGAACACAGTTTTCAAAATCTAAAACTGGGATTTTGGAGTAGCCACAGAGTGGTTTACTCATTCTTTATTAATCTTAACAATAATATTCTGGTAATGTTCATAACAAAGTCAGAAGAAGAAAGTATCAGCTACTAGAGATGCTAGAGAATTAAAATCCCTGAAGACAACTGAGAAAACTGTTTTATCCTCCCTAGAACAGAGATGGTGCATTTTCGCATTTAATACAACCCTTTCTCCAGGAACACCTCTTCACATAGGTGTGTTTATACATTACGCATGGCAGATGAGTGGCACTAAAATAATCTTCATATTTACTGTCCTACTCATGGAAACAGGTAGTTAATGGATTTCCAGTTTGGTAGCTGAAACAGAAGAAAATTTTCTGAAATAATATCAATCCACTTTCCTTCCCCAAAAGAAATGGAAGTTCCAATGACAGCAATTGAAACTTTTTTTTTTCTTAGAATCTTTTTCAACTACTGAGCACTCACCAGATTCAGCCCTGTTTCCTACTCAAGTCTTGGCTGCAGCGTTCCATATCCTAACTATTCATTTTTTTAATTTTTTTTTTCTTATCCATTTTTTTTCTTGATATACTAGCCTAAGTTAGACTAATCTCTACCTCTTTCTGCAGTGTCCAGCCCTACTGGCTTTGTATCCAGGACTATGACCTTCCCCTCCTGAGTGCTACGATAGTACGAACGGAATTTACTCCCTCTCCCCTTTCCACTGTGGACTACCTTGACTATTTATACACCAGTCAACTCTCCGTGTGCGGCTGCCTATAATCCGCCCTGAAGTGACAACAGTCTCCCACTACTTCCCGAGGTAAGAAGTCTAACATTTCTCGTAAGATAGCATAAAAAAAGACTTCTACCAGAAAGCAATTATTATTTTTTTTTTTTACCTTGCATGATAGTTTACAGCTTTTTCTCCACTAAGATCCAGGCAATATTTTGATCTGTGAGGCAATCAGCAATCCTCTGTCATCACATATGGGGAAGCCTTGCCAGAGCTAATTTAAAGAATATCAGGTTTGGCAATCAGCAGCTAGCAGAAATAACTTGACAGGCACAGTGAAAGTAGTAGCGTGTTGTACACATTAGAGTGCATTTTGGTGTGGCCTGCCAGGAAGGAGGATGAGACAGAAGAAAGGTTCCAATACAGCTCCAGAACTGAAGATTTTCAATTGGATTTTGCTTGAAAATTCTTACGTCTTTTGAAGAGCAACAGAATGAAAGTTCTGCCCACTCACTCAGCAGATCTGCTCCTGCTTTAACTACTTATAAAGAGAACTGCTATTAAGCCCTCCAAAGCCAGCACAGTAAAGCAAATCAGACAGAACCTATCCTTTTTGTTTGCCAACACAAATTGACCTACCTATTTCTAGTGGCTACACATGTATAAACCTATTCAAGGACCTGAGAGTTGCACAGCTGTTTGTGGGACTACTCTGGTCCCGAGAAATTTGATTAATAAAGTTACTTGTGAGGAAAAAAAAAACAGTTTGACTCTCAAGACAAGAGCCTGTGGAACTGGGAGATACATGGGCATCAAAAATGTGTGTGGGTGTGTTTGTGTGTATATGGACATACACTTTAAAGTCCATTTATCTGGGTTTATAAATGCATAATAAAAATAGCAGAAGCTCTAAGGACCATATATTTATGGAGACTCCCAGAGGCCTCTGAGTTACTGTAATATAATTGAAAAGACAGGGAAAAGAAGGCATCAGTGCTGAAGTCATGTCAAAACACAAGTTGGTAAGACTTCGTTGAATATGTGCAATCCAGAGCCTGCCCTACTATAACAATACAGTTGAGAAACAGAACAAGATCAAATATACGTTCAATACATAGATTACCCTAACACATGTTTTTATTCTTTCAATGAATGATATTGGTAAGATTGGTATTATTCATATTTGCTCTCTCTTCCCCATAATAGTCTTGCCTCAAGTCCGAGATAACATTTGAGGTCACTTTTTTTTTTTTTTTAATTAGGAAGGCAGGCAGCTCAGAGGACAGGTCTTAGAAAATATAGGAACAATAAATGAAGTTGGTAAACTTCCACTTTTATACAATACCTGCAGTGCATTAAAATCTAATTCAATCTTTTCAATTTTGGGCTATTACCAGAAGTATCAGCTGAAAACCTACTACTCAGCTAGATAACTTGGAGATCCAGGAACCTCTGTCTTGTAACTTTCTATCCTTTGATTTGGTTTTGCATCTTATTTTAACTTCATATCTAATATTTATGATCTCACTTTACTTTCGGTTGTCCTGGATAGTTTAAGCACACTATAGTCCCTTATAGTGCCTTTTTTGTTAGCAGCATTATCCTACCTCAGTCTCTTAAATGGAAATACGGAACTTTCCCTGACATCGTACAAAAAACTGCAAAAATCATTGGTACAGCCCCAATTGGGCAGAAAATAAAACTTTTAGTAATTTTAAAAGTATTTTTAAAAATGCTAAACTAGCAAATTACCACTTACCTAACACCAATTTCTCACATTTGGAACTCTACTGAGAGAGGTAATGGACAGCAGTTCTCACTATGTAAACCCAGCAAATATATGTGTAACTTCATGTTCCACCCTGCTGTATTCTGGCAAGAGTATTTCAGGAGCTAGGGGGAAGGGCAGGTAACTGCAGGAATGGTGGATGTGGGTATAAGAATATGTTCTGCACTTAAATTATAGTGATGAGGTAAATGATTACTTGTTAGAGATGCTCACAGAATGTTTTTATTCTCTAAAAAAGTACTGGTGAAATAGAATAAGATTATTTTCTTTCACATTAGCAGGTAGAGATAAAAAAGAGAAACTTAGAGATTATGATGGTTCTTGAACAATCTTATCATTACTACCGTCCTGTCATCACTGACATTTTGCTGCACACTAGTTACTGCTTTTAGTGAGAAAGCTGGGAGGAAAAACCTCGGTGAGGTTGGCAAACCAGCTACAGAAAGGTAACAGTTAAGACTTAATACTCTTCATGCTCCAAATAAGCACTGCAGCCCTAAGCCTGGTCTAGGGTTCTTTCTCTCCTGCTACTTACGCCACACTTCAGAAACCTCTCACATACTCACCTTTTCTATGGGTAAAGTGACTTTCACAATAAAAGAAACATATTACCTACCATACGCAAAATGCACTCAGGGAGTGCAATGACTCACTTTATAAGCTAGCAAAACTCTTACTTCAGAATAGCACTCTGTTACAAACTCTCTCCAGTTGTCTAAGGCAACTTATGTTCCCTATGAATGCAACAGCTAAACAGAGTAATAAAGGCAGCTTTTATTTTCCAGGACTGCAGGTGTGGAACTGTCCATTAAGAGAAGTGAATAGCAAAGCTTCATTATGCTGAACTGGCTTCAAAGGACATCTATTTTATCATGTGACATTTAATTTTTTAGTGGTTTGAGGGAGGGGGAATTAATAATGTTTATGATTTAAAGTTGGTCAGCTGGTCAAAAATAGTGCAATGGCAAAAAAATATTTTGTATTAATAAAGTAAGTTCTAAGTAGGTCTGAATTTTTTCTAGCTGAAATTACCATTCTGCTCTGTAGCCTGCTGATTTACCTGCTTCTGTTCTCATTTTATTAATAAAGAGGAAGCAAAATTTCAGGGCCAGTATTTGTGTCCTACCAAATGTCAGAACTTAATCCAGTCTGCTTTGAGGAAGAAATCACACTTTTGCGGGTCAGTCACTACACTTAGAAAAAGTTGCAAACCCATTGAATATGTCTTCAAAGGACTTTGAAACACACCATAAAGTACTTGCCTTAGGAAGAGATTTTAAGATCTTCACAGGTCAGAACACGTTTACTTGTTACCTGAGATTTGTGCCTTTTACACTATGGTACAGTGCTAGGATCCTCAGGCCTAAAACTAGGCTGGTAAAAAAATGAATGGAAAAGATTCCTTCTCCCACAATACACTTCTATTTTTTTTCTTTCATCAATACACATCAATACACACCAATAAGCTGTTTGGTGGGGGGTGCTTTCTCTCCCTTTCTTTTTTCAGTTCCAAAAGGCATACTTGTTCTGTGACATAATGGAAAACTGCCAGATGCCGCCATTAAAATGAACCCCCTTACAAGCTGTGATAGTTATGGATACAAGAACTCTGTTCAGTGTGTGGCCAAGGGGGATGCAGGCAGACATTCCCTTGCTTGTAGAATATCATCTTGCTTTGAAAGCCCCACAGCCCCTTTCACCCAGCTACTTCCTGATGAGGTATCGTATCGATGATACACTTCACAGGGGAACTACTTTGCCTAATATTTTGGTTACTCAACCTCCTTCAAAACCCTGATTTGGAGCACTGAAGGCAAGGTCTCTGATGCGCAGTGCTGCCAGGTGAGCACAGACGAGAGCATGGGGTCTAAGTCACAGCGTTTTACATGAAAGCCCAGACCAGGCATAGAGACAGAGTAAGAAAAAGAATACTTCCAAAGAGAAAGGAGCAAGCTCTGGCCTCACATTTTAGTATGGACTCTCCTTGCCTCTGGGCAGAAGTGGTGCTGAGTGTCTGTGTTCACAGTGTATTTAGTGATGAATTTGCCCTTGACCTGAAGGCAAGTGGGCACTCAAGACTATGTGTGTGTAGAGCTAAGTAGCGCTTGGATATATACTTAGGTTAGCCAAAACATAAAGTCCCCTGAGAAGGATGAAAGACCACCGAAAATTCACAACATGCACTGAAACATCTCCCATTTGCCACAATTTTCTATTTCTACCCATAGATCTTGACAGGAAAAAGTGTACTCTCAAGTGACCCAAAAAGAGCAATCCTGAACTTTGAAAGAGCTGAGTGGTCAGTATTTCACTAGGCTCATCTGACTGCTTTCAAAAAGAAGACCACTTCCTTCAGAAGCATTTCTAAAGGCCTCCACTGTTAGAAACACTGGTTTTGAAATAAGAAATTGGATATTGGAGTGAAGAGCAATATCATATGAAATGGCAAGTCTCCTCTGTGCTGTGGGCAGCCTGTTTGCTTACAGGCAACACTGCTCAAATGGAAAGACCCTAATGAGTAATTGACTGCATGTCAATCCTGAATTTAATCCACCATGTCTTTTATTAGCTCCACTTCTGCTTTGATTCTGAAAATCACTTCTCTCTTTCCTCTACTGGCTCATTCCATAGTTTCCAAAAAATTCAAAATATGCATTTTATTATTTGATGCACTATCTAGTCCACTACTTTCTTTTTCCTAGTGCTTTAACTGATAAATATTAATACTGGGAGTTTCAGGACAGCAATTCAGTTTAGTTGGCAGAACAAGTTAACTGTCTAACTAGGAGGATAATCTTCTCCCACATGGAAAGGAAGACATGCTTTAGTGTAAGGAATGAGCTGCCATATCGGGTAAGTTAGACATAGTGCCTCATATGCTGACATCCCCCTGATGTTCTTGACAAATGCAGCGGCTCCACAGCTTCAAAAGGGCAACATCATTTATCTGCATCAAAATGTGGGAGAGCAGGAAAGAGGGTGTAGGAAAGGAAGCAGCATGTTGAAATAACTTCTCTAGCATCTGAGCAACACTTAGCTGAGTTGTAACATAACCAGAATCCTATCGAAGAGAAAAATGGCCTAGGACTAAGATCCTTAGCAGAAATAGATAGATGTAGTCCAGAATTCTAAAGTCTCTGGTAGGATATATGAGGAGCTGTGTAATTTAACTCCTTTCTCTAAAACCGGATTTATGAAAGTTTGTGTATACAAAAGGAATTACTTTGGCAACAATGAATTTCCAGAACTGTAGGATTTGCCTGACCTCCACTAATTTTATGGCAACTGACACAGGGACTGTGAATGATCACTTTGTCCCACACAGGCATTACGTAATTTACTCCGTCTGAAGTCAGTGATCTAAGGACACAATGTACAGTTTTATATATATGTGTGTATATATGTATATATATATATATGTCTGAGGATGTCTTCCAGATGTTGCTGCAGGTGGGACACTGTATTAAAGCATTTCTCCAACTGCTATTAAAGATCAGTTAAATCCAGTATGACAAACTAGGCAGAGTTTATAAAAACATAGGCATCTATAAAACATGATATCTTTAAACACTGTAGAAAAATCAAAGTAATAGCTATGAAAAAAGCCCTTTTATCACATGGCGTAGTTTTTCTGGGGTTACTGTAATAGTGTGTATCTATTAGACAGTATTTATAACAACAGTGAATACCCTCAGATGTGAAACTTAGTAAAATTAGTAAAATTGTTAACTAAACATAAATAAGTAAGCAAAAATATTTACATATCCATAAATGTGGCTGTTCTATCCATCCATTTAATATTGCCACCTAGGATCACCTAGAATACATGTATCAACACATATGTCATTACCAAACAGTGATCTCATTTATAATCAGTGGTAGAAATTATCTCTGCAGAACCTCTCTGCAAAAATTTAGCTACAACAAATTGTGGGGGTTTTCAGGTTCCTTTGCTTCCCAGGTTATTCTGAACTATATAGAAAGCACAAAAAAAAATGTAAAAAATAAGTTGTCTCTGATATCTGTCATGTAAATAGGCTGAACGGCATGTAAGCTGAACAGCAGTATTGCTGTAGCCCTTTTGGTCTAAGGATATAAGCAAGGTAAACAGAATAAAATCACAAATGGTAAAAAACATTACTTAGAAATACCCCCATTATACAAATAAGAAAAAAAATCAAAACTGGAAAATAATGCAAAATAATTCTATACATACAGATATCTACTGGGCTTTTCCCTAAATGTATCTTGATATATACTAGTACTACCTCAAGACACTTCCTTTCTGTCAGATCTCTGGGTATCAAGTGTCTGCTGGCTTTGGGGAGAAAATCCCTAGAGTTGCCCTATATTTACAGAGGCAAATCCAAGACCTTCTTCTCGGCTTCTTCTCAGCATAAGGAACAAAACTTCTGTGATCATGACGTATTTTGAAGAGAGTAGATGCACATTCTCCTCCTACTGTGTCCTACTTTTTGTTTTTAGTATGCTGCTTCTTTAATTGCTCGTCAGAGCCTGTGGCCTGAGTTTTTCATATGTATGCACTGGATAACAAAAGAACTGTTCCTGACTGTGCCAAAGACCTGCTCAATCCTTTGGAGCTTGTCCTTCCATGTCTATGTTCACACTGTAAACATGTGAAACTGAGTTTATCAGGCTAAATTACCTCCGCAGCTTTCCAATCAGCATTTACAAAATGTTGACTTGGAAATGAAAACACCGGTGTTTTCCAAACATCAGTGTTTACTAACCAAAACATAATATAATGTCAGTGCTCATAGATACTTTTCCTTACTTGTAGAGAAAGTAAAAACTTACTTACTTCCAATATCTGGCCGCAGCTTTTTGTCATACTCCCTCAACAGTTTGTTTAGTATGAGAGTCACGTCTGTATCCTGTGTTTTTGGAGCTAATACCCATTTTTGGTTAGTTGTTCCATCTTCATATTCATCCTCTTCAACCTTTCGAGAGCTACAATAATAGATCAAACAAATAGATGTTATTTTACATAAACAAAATTGGGAGTACATTCTGAGTAAATCTCTACACTCATTTTAAGAAGTTTTAGATCTTTTCCATGGGTTTGTCTATCTATCCAACCTTAGGATGTTTTTGCAAGCAGATGTTCTCAACGCTCATTGAGCGTTTGTGGGTGGGGCATCATCAGATACTGTTCTGAACATATTTTCTGCCAGTTTCAGAGAAGTTATAGTCTATGGGTTAACTATTTTCTACCTTATATTTTAACCAACCTACCCATACTAGTTAATATACTCTTATGAAGAGCTGGCATCTGCAGTATTATTTTATGAATCCTCCAAGACAACTGATTCATCTCTTGCAAAGAGGCTAATAAGAGTATTAAAAATTCAGAACTTTTAATACTTCCTGATCATTTTATCCTATTAATAAATTATTATATTCTCAGTGCCTACATTTCAGAATTTAATGTATTACAAGGCTTAGAATTAAGAACTTGCTCTTTGAGTGTAAGACAGATCATCACAAGCACACAAATGCACAAATTAATCTGAATTTCAGAGTCTCCGTCTAGTTTTAATGACATTAAAAAGCCAGTATTATACAAAGGGGTTACAACTCTTTTTTCACAGGTGAATTATTTTCATTTTAAGTGTTTGACGATACAAATGTAGTAAAACTACAGTTTGCTTAGAAACTACAGCTAGAGCTATTTTCACACATGGGACCAATTTCATTTGTGCAGCTTTTTGTGCATGACCAGTAAAATGTTGATTTGAAGATGTATCTTGGTATCTTAGAAACCAAATCTATTTCATCTCTCTCAGTTGCAAAAATCTGTGACAGTTAAGCTGAGATGAATCTATCAGGAGAAAAGATAACCTCAGTCTTGGAACCTGGAGCAATAATCGCCTAGAGCTTGGGCTCACAATTGCCCTAGTGATTTGATGGCATTTCATGGCGTTTTCACACAGATGTCAATTATGCAAAGTACAAAACAACAAAGATTCAGCGACACTGGCCTTGCCTATGCTTGGGATGTACTAATGCCAGAGCTGCCTCCATCAAAGCAATCTCCTCCCTCCTTCTTTCTCTCCCTCCACTTCTGTATTAGTGTATTTCAAAATAACTTAAATTTCAAGAAGACCTGATAGACTTTCTATAGTTTATCTATACCCTCTAGCCCTCTATAGTGACAGGAGAAAAAAAAATGAATATAATTATAAAAATTTAATCATAGAGAATCATCAACACTCACCATTGCTTGTAAACCACCATTCAAGCATATTATCAGACTTTTAATTGAAACTGCTCTATGACCAATATGTCTGTAAGGATTAGCCATGAATCACTTAACACGATTCCACAAACCACCACTGGTTCTGAATACCCTGACAACAATATACAAAAATATTTGCAAAAATACATATTTCTAAGCAAAAATAATTTGAACTCCAGCCCCTGAGGATTTCCTATGGAGAAAGCAAATATAGTAAAGTTTCAAAAGTACAGAAAAGTTATGCAAAAAAAAAAAAAGAAAAAGAAGAAATAAGTAGGCATTTTCACACGCACAGAATCACATAATGGTTATGCTTGGAAGGGACCTCCAGAGATTTTCCATTAGTAAACTGTATTTTTAGAGCTTGATATTTTCTGTGTAATTCAACCAGGAGTGTTAGAAAAACCCAAGAGGATGGGCTTTTTCCCCTTAAGATTCATGAAAAGCCAAATGTTTGAACGCTGCAGTTACAGAACCATTCTCAAAGGAGGCTCCATCTCCAAACATACAGGGTTTATTCCTTGGAGCTGGAAAGTGGCAGTGGTGCTGAATTACTGATCAGAAAGGAGCCCCAGGTCATTGTTCTCCTGCATCCACTGCACCTTTACTGGAGGCACTGGGGCTGAGTATGAAAGTGACAAGTGATTTCATGAAGGACCATGACTCCCATGCCAAAGAGCAGCTTCTTTAAACCACTTACTAATAAGACTCCTAGCACCGAGAGACTTCCTAAATCCCTTCACTGTAGCAGCTTGTTTCCTAGAAAGTACCCCCAAAGGATGTAAATTCCCACCCAGCTTCTAGATTAACACTGTGGGTGGGAGAGCTTTCACAGGGAGTCTAACAACACTGATGCAAATTAAATACATATTTTTCAAGGTGTTTTGTTCCCTCCTGGAGAGTTCGCTTTTCACTTCTCTCTCTTGCCTCTATGCAATTAAGCTCTCTGAAGGCACCCGAGGCTACTTTTTCACCTGTAGCCTTACTGATGACTGTCAAACTCCTACAATATTCCTGCTATCCGCAGAAATAAATGTGGGATGATGGCAGGTGATTTGCAAGAAAAGGGAAGGAGAGTTGCCCTTTTTCCCCAGGTGTCTAAGGAGACACTGGTTTTGATCCTGCAAGAAGACAGAAATGCATAAGCCAAAGAAGATGAAGGCTTAAAAAACAGCAAGAGACTGTGAGAGAAAGGGTTTATTTCCCAGAATAAGTGTGTCCAGGACATGCTCTCCTGGCCTCAGGGACTGACATGAGGCAACCAGTGTTTCCTGAGAGGATTTAGAGGGGAGAAAGATGCCACTGTGGGACAGGCTGCCTGGAGGGACAGTACGGTCCCTAAAGCTCTGTTTTAAATGTCTATGTGGAGAAGGGAAGGGAAAGGAAGGGAGGGGAAGGGAAAAGGGAGAAGGGAAGGGAAGGGAAGGGAAGGGAAGGGAAGGGAAGGGCAGGGAAGGGAAGGGATGGAAAAAACAAGTAATATATCTACAGTATTACAGAGGT
>NW_010580527.1:25399-59622 GCF_000705375.1 Tinamus guttatus | reverse complement strand
AGGACTCGAGAATCCCTCTCCGCAGAGCTGCCTTCCAGCAGGTCAACCCCTAATCTGTACTGGTACCTGGGGTTATTCCTCCCCGGGTGCAAGACCCTGCACTTGTGCTTGTTGAACCTCATGAGGTTCCTCAATGCGCAACTCCCCATCCTGTCTAGGTCCCTCTGAATGGCAACACAGCCCTCTGGAGTGTTGGCCACTCCTCGCAGTTTGGTATCCTCTACAAACTTGCTCGGGGTGCACTCTGTCCCCTCATCCAAGTCACTGATGAACAATTTGAACAGCACTGGGCCCAGTACTGACCCCTGGGGGACACCACTGGCCATAGTCCTCCAGCTAGACTCGGCCCTGTTCATCACGACCCCCTGAGCTCTGCCATCCAGCTAGTTCTCAATCTACTTCACTGTCCACTTATCCTTCCTTAGGTTCCCCATGAGGATGTTATCACATGGACTGTCATCACATGGACTGTCTCCTGATGTATCCTTACCAAACCACCAGTAATCTGCAGGCATCCCATTAAGATTAGTTTGGTGCAGTGGGATTGGACTAGATGATCTCTAGAGGTCCCTTTCAACCTCAACCATTCTGTGATTCTGTGTGATTCTGTGGTGCATTATGCTGCGTTGCCAGAAGTGTTACATCTCATCTGCTGTTCTGTCAAGATTAGAAATACTAAGATACTGGTACATTGATTCCTTGCACGAACTCCAGTTCAGATGTGTTACACAGCAGAGTGTCACACAGAGTGTCACACAGAGTGTCAATAGCGTGCCATATCATCATCAACCACAGGAACAGACTTCAGGACAGGGACCAGTCAACTGTAGGTACTCAGGCTGCTTCTCCAGTGACTAACCCTACACTGCTGCTCATTTCATGGTCAGTTTGCCCAGGCACGGGAGGAATGCATGGTTACAAGAAATATCCTCAGGCACACATCTGACTCAGAGCAACTGTTGTGTTCGCTAGTCCTGAGTATTCAGCCTCTACACGTGATGACCTGAGTCTAGCACTGCATTTATTATGCATCACTATTCATATAGGCAGAGGCAGAAGAAGCTGCCAATGATGGGCTATGCATTGCATGCCTGCAGAGAAATCTGCTGCCTTTCATGAGACACCAGGCACTTTAACTGCTTTGGAGCTGTGCAGTATTGAGCCAGTCACTGAGGACGCCCACTGCAACACGTGTGCACTTCACTGTCACTGCCTCTCTGCTGAATTTAGCAAGGCTACATGCTTTTCACAGGGAAAAGAGAAGGTCTTTTTGACTCACACCTTTTTATGAGTGGGAATAACTTACACCCAAGAAAAGAAATACCCATTAGACTTCATGGTTATGCCTCCCAACATGCTCTGCAATTACTCACTCTTTCTGGTCCCCAAACGACTTGATTCATTGCATTCAAATACCACGATCCAGCTTTAGAAAGAGAGAAAGGAAGAGCAAGGCTGCTTAAGCCACATACTCATTTTTACCAGCTTCCAGTCATGTGCTGGTCTCATGTCTCTCTCCTAACCACTGAGCATTTGCAAATTTTAGAAATTACGGCATCAAAATAAACAGCATCTCATTAGGTTTTTTTCGTTGCAACATTTAGAAATGGAGAAGACGCACAAGAAGCTCAAGCACCATCCCAGGCCTCAACCTGACCTGTAACCTTCTGGGCAACAACAAGGATGGGTCATGCACACGCGTGTACTCATATACATGCACGTGTGTTTTCTGATTAATTGTTCTAACCTAGTGATGAGACTTTTTATTTTCCTAAAATGAAAACCAGTATAAAAATGACATTTAGCAATCAAGTGTTGAATGCATTTTTTATTTTAAACATTAAGATTAAATTACAAAAGCTTCTGGAACAAGGAAAAGATATCAAGGAGAAAAGAGCTGAAGACTGAGATTGCATTTTCTCATTCATTGTGAAAGCAAAACACATTGGCAACAGCAGGGCGTCTTATAGAAAAGTTTCAGATGGACAGTACAAAGATCTTTCTGTCAATATTGCCACTGAAACACCTTGCTGTCATAAAGCACATCTCTTTTCTGATGACCCTTCTTTGTGCTGGCTGATTGGTTTTCACTCTGGGAAACAAGTAATAATTATTTCAGAATTATTGTAATTCTTTACTGTTGAGCTCTGCTAATATAACATAATCTTCTTGGGAAAGTGTCCAAAAATGAATTACTTTATCCTAATAAAAATGTATACTGCTTTTGTCAAAAGTTTTATTTGCACAAATATGTTCCTAATCTATGTTAAAGATAATTTCATGCAATATATCTCTAGTTTTTGGAATAAATACTGAGAATCATTAGAGAAAATTCCTTTGGAATGCAAAAAAAAGAAAAAAAAACCAACAAACAAACATGTCTTTTTTTTTCTTAAGGGCAAGATTCCACCACCTTTATTTACAGAAGTAGCATCTTGCTCCCTATGTTACTTCACTGCAGACTAGAAGCTCCAGCAGTGAAAATCAGCGTAGCCCCATCAGGATTTAGTGCATTAACTTCTACTAATGAAAAATGGGCTGAGCAGTTTTATTTGTGGAGTAATGTACTATCTATACTCAGTAAAGGTGCTCAAGCAGAGCCCTACATCTAATAATTTGGCACTTCTGTTGCAACTGGTGTTGCTCATAGTAACCTATCAGATGACAAGAGTGGGGCCCCTCTGTAAAATATAGCTTAAGCCTACACTTATATGACTGTACATCTGAAGTATAAAAACCACGATATGTAGTACACTTGAACAGTTAAAAAATATAACTTATTTTATTTGTAAACTATCAATGCAAGATACTCATCAGCAAAGAAGCCATGTTCAATGTCTTCCGACCTTTTATAAAGATCTGTTGCTGTAAGTAAGTAATATAACCATCTTTGAAACATCTGAGGTTACATGTAGAAACAATCAAGGCAATATTATTTGTACATATTATTAAACATGCAAAATTTCCTGAAGAATATTGCCCAAATGTAGAAAGTCGTCTGGATCTCAAATTTTCCTTGGTAGCATCTGCTTTGTAAGTATGGCTCACATGTGGCTTTAGAGTCCGTTAGTTTATTTTGGAGAATTGGCACCTTTAATAACAGGCTCCCTATTTAAGTATGTGGCCCAGTAGACTAAGTTAAAAGTTCCAAACAGCACTGGAAAAATTATCCGGGACATTTTGTCAATCTTACTGATGCTGTTATAAGTCTTTTTGCTTTCAGCAGGCTTTTCTTCTGCAGATTTCACTGGAGCAGTGACAGTGTTTGAGATGACAGATGGAGCTGAGTCCTTTGGTATGTTTGGTGTGGGGGTCATCTTTCCAGTGGTGTAAATGTTAGCTGATTTATTTCCCAGTAATTGACGCTCTTTCTTCTGCAGTGCAAATAACAAAACATTAGACAGCAGGTACAGAAAGTGAAAATATGTTCTCAAAATAATAAATCAAAATCCACACATGCTAATCAATCATGCTAACAAATGTCTGCTGGCCATTTTAACTTCTACTGCCAAACAGCTGGTTTTGTCTTGATATTATAGCCCTTATTGAGGTTAAACGTTCCTTGACACCAGCAAACACTAAAAGACTGCCAGGCCTGATCTCACTTGGCATGTGAATTAGCAGGTTCTTTTGTCAGGGCAATGTTCACCTGTGTGGGTTGCAGCCTTGGAGGCAGCTGCCAAGGCACTAAGGTCAACCTCCTAACAAAAGACTTCTCCCCTTTGTATTGTTATTTTACAATTCCTTTTTCACCTACATGCTTACAACTACATGTTTATCACCTACCTATCACCTAGGACATGATGTCCTAAACAAAGTTTAGGACAAAGTTTGTTTGGGACATCATCTGATGTCAGTCAGATTCCAAAAGTTAAATTTCAGCCTGAAATGCAGCTTGAAATTCATGTCTTCATAGCAGCATCTTTTTTTATTTTGTATTTTTTATTTTTTATTATTTTACTGGGGATAACTTGTGCCGGTACCCTGACTCCTAGGAGCACTCACTGTGAGCTTTGTCATGCATTTTTGGAGAGCACAAGCAGAGTGAGATATCCTTCATGGTGTATATGTTGGCTGTCTATCAGAATTTTGGCTGTTAAAATCCCAAGTCATGTGTGTTTAATGCACTGTAACTTTTCCCAAATCACCCCATACAGATGGTGAAAGAAGGAATATTTTCTTGCATTTTTTTCTCTATTCCTGTAGATGAGAATATGGCACAATATAATTAAATATCTTTTAATGGAGAAGCTGAAAATTGTCTATTCAATTATTTGAAAAATGCTTGGTAATTGCTTTTTATTCTAGGTACTTTAAAAACATAATGTAAGCACCTTGATTTTAGCTGCTTCAAGAGCCTTTTTGCCATCCCATGCCCAGCTTCTCTTGGTGAAATAGTTGACTGTTGCAAATTCAATCAATGCAGAAAATACAAACGCATAGCAGACAGCTATAAACCAGTCCATTGCAGTAGCATAGGCCACTTTTGGCAAAGAGTTACGGGCACTGATACTTAAGGTGGTCATGGTGAGGACTGTCGTTACACCTGCAAAGGGAAAAAAAGATAAAAGATTAGCTTGATAGCCTTTATGAGATTCCTAACATTTTAAAAATGGGTCCTTATTCAGTGTGATATCTAAGAATGCCACACAAACTAAATGTGTCCAAATTATGATCTGAAAGAGTAAGACACCTTTTTGACTGTGAGACAATAAAAGCATCTGCGCCCAGAAATTTACTTCTGAGGCATTCTAGTTATCTCTAACCTTAGTGTATGTGACTTTATATTTTTAAACATAATGTAAACCCACCTGGTTTTGGATAAGCCAAAATCTTATTGATATATTTTCCTTTTACTTTGATATTTCATATATAGAGAGTGCCAGTTATGAAGTGGGGCATTAAAAACTTAGTGATCAGTCTATTTAGCAGTAACTTTTATAATGAAGTGGGATTCTAGTTTTTGTTTTCCCATTTGTTTTTCACGTCCTTTACAGTAGCTCCTTCTTTCACAGAACTCAATACGTGACAGATGCCACTGATTTCATCTGTGAAAGGGTGCCCCCTGTAGGACAAAACTCAACTCTCAGTAACAGCTTTGAAAACCTAGAATCAGTATTACCCAGCAAAACTCCCAGTGCGGATCACTGAATTTATTGTTAATCAAAGTTCCCAACTGATTTCAGGAGGATTCTGTAGATGAATGACTCTTAAAAGATTCAAATGAAGTTTTATACACAAAACTCTTCTCACTTGCCTGATTTCTCAACTAGAGGATCCTATGTATTCCATCAAACTTCAGTTAAGATCGTGCTTAATTTTTGCAATCTTACAGTATTAAATCAAGTAATTCAGAGATCCCAAAGGATTTTTGCATGGCAGCTTCTGTAGTAAATATGTATTTTGTAAATGCAAAATCATATTAATTTGTTTGATGGTAATAGAGATAATTGCCGCTAATTAACCTCTACATGGTTTTCCCAGGAAAACATCCTGAAACACAGATAAATAAAATGTTTTGAAGTTAAATTTGTTTTAAATGCTTACACTATAGTATGCATGAACTCTGATAACACATATGTTTGTTCTAAACGGTTCACTACTTTATCTGAGTGGAAAAAAAACCCTCAAATCATTGATTTGATACTTCTGTCTTCTATCCTCTGATATTCATATAATTAATTTGCCTTTTTTTCAAAAAAAAAAAAACAAAGGCAATTTCTCTCATAATTTTACCAAAAAGACATGACTATTTTTAAAATATTTTGATTTGAAAATACAAGTGAATAAGCGAACATCTAAAACATTTCAAACAGAAATAAGTATTAGTGCATTGTGGTTTGGTTGCAAAACACGACTTCCACAAACAAGACCATTCTTTCCTGTATACTGCAAGAAAATTGAGATACTCACCAAAGACAGTTCTGGCAGGGACAGACTCTCTGTTTAGCCAAAATGACACTTGTGATAAGATCACAGTCATAATGCAAGGAAGGTATGTCTGAATGACAAAATAACCGATTTTTCTTTTCAGATGAAAATGTGCTGTCATAATAGTATATTCACCTAGAAGGAGGAAAATGCACATGTAGGAAAAAGCAACAGAAGTTTACTGATCTGGGGATTCAAGCAGCTCCAGCCCCTTTCTGAGGATGCCATTCATTCCTGATTGTGTGAGGTATGTCTGAATTTCTGCATTGTGCAAAACCAGGGGCTTGAGATACAGGTGCCGCTAGATCCTGCTAGTCTTCACATTCAATCTTCAAGATGCCTAAAAGCTGAAGAAAATGAATACCCTATTGCACTAAGAGGTGTGATCCTGCAATGCCTTGATGTTCACAACCTTAAAAAAGCTGGATTGGTTACAGTGCCTCAGTCCTGCCAGTTTTTGACTCAGTCCTACAAAGGGTCTAATCAGAATAACGATTAAGGCCATCTACTCTTACAATGCAGATTTAGTAGCAGGCTTTAACCTGATTAGGGCAACTGTTAAGGCCAACTTGTGAGTTTTCAAGAATGACAAGAGGCCCATACATTCTCTCTGCACCAAATTTATTATGACTGCTTGTTCCAGTGTTGATGCAGTAAAAACACACTTTATACACTGATTGTGGGAGATCTTGTTAATCCGAGTATCTAAAATAATCAAACTGCTCCTTCAGGAAAAACAAAACAAACAAACAAACATACAAAAGAAAAACCGAACTTTTTGTGTATCCATTTTTCCTAGAATTTGGTATGTCCTAGCTCTGGAAAGATAATCTATTTCTGAACAGATACTGTGCCAAAGTCTTGTTTCCTTGTGCAATTAGAGTTTTATATTGCCTGTGTGGAGATTTCATGGAAAGCTCCAACAGCAATGCTATATTTCCTATTTTTTTTTTATTTGCCAAAATCACAGCATTGCCTTAATCTGTTTTTTGTTAGGCCCTCCAAATTTCAAGCCAAAAAAAAATCCCCAAAACAAAAAAACACCCCAAAAGAGATAGACCAGCTGTCACCTAAAAAAACAAACAAACAAAGAAACAAACCAAAAAGAAACTAGTTCATTCAGAGTGTTGTTGTAAAGCCATAGTATTGTTAACTGAGATCTTTTGATTGGAGGTAATTGCCCTGTAAAGCACAAATCTTGCTCTCTAAAAAGAGGCTATTCTTAGCACTTAGGAAGAATAAAACTAAAACAAAATATATAAATAAAAAACAAACAACCTCCCTCCAACCTCAACAGATCTTCACTCATTTTGGTATCAAATTAATTTGAAAGCATGCATTATTCAGCTAGATGCTGAATGAATCACAGTAATGTTTGTTCTGAAATATACGTTGTCCTCTGAGAATAAAACACATATAATTTTTTTGACTTATAAATTATGCAGATATAGGAGATTTTGGGCCAGGTAGCTCATATTTTCTAAAGAATGAGCTGAATACAGACCTTAGCTGCTTGAGCTAAAGGATTAGCTGCAGTATCTGGTGAAAGAATGTACTGTTATCCTCTATACAACAGCCACTAAAGGGAGATACACAACAGACTGATTCTGCACTGAGTGAACAGCCTGAGTTGAGCTGCAGCCAGAACTGCTAAGCAGTTAGTTAGATTTGGCAGATTATTTCTAAGTGACAATATGGCTAATTAGCTGAGGACAGGTCTACAGTAAAAGGGCTTTTGCATGCATGGGTGTGCTCCTATGTTTTACTAGAAGAGCTCTCATTTTCTGAATGAAGTTAAGGGACTTCAATCCTCCTGAAGATTTTAGACACAAAGACTTGAATAGAGCAGAATTTCCTTACCTGACAGCCTGCCTCCGTCTTAATGACTTTCTTCTGGAGACTGATTTTCTTGTGAAATGGCTCCCTGAAGATGGATGGGGAGATGGACAGGGAATGGTGGGATACTGAGAAGAGCTCTGTGAAGTGATGTCTAATTCCCTACAATCTAGTGTAATTTTGAACCAGGGATGCTGAGCATGCTGTGGTTTCGAGGAACTCCACTTGCTTTTCACTTAGGAGCATTCAGATTGTGGATTAACAATAAAACATGCCAGCAACAGCAGGGTCTATGTGCCTGTGATCTGTTTCTGAGGGGCTACTGTGCTGGGATGTGTTTTGAGTCATGGTTCCCCGGCCACTTATGAATAGTGATATGCATTATTGATTTTGATAGCATGCTTTGAGAGCTGGAATAAAACACCCTCATATGAACCCTCAGCTTCAGCTGAGTAACAGAATCTCTGTTTCCATAAAGAATGTATTAATGTATTTCCATTAATGTATTAACATATTAATGTATGAATGACTATATTTTGATGGTCTTCCATAGTTGATTAGTTCTTACTTCATAATTTCCTTTAACCTATCATCAGGGCTTCTGTTGCCACAGGAAAACAAATCACCTTGCTTTGTATTTACTCTCTTTCCAACACTCATCCTCTCCTTTTTCACATGCTGCTTTTTTAAAAAAAAATCCTACAATAGGAATGTTTCCATCGGCAGACATACTGCTTGCAAAATCTCCATAGACATAGCTTGTTTTTTAATGTCCTGGGACCACTGCTTAAAATAAGGCTAAAAGTTGCAAAGGTTGGCTTTTGATTTATGGTCAATGAAATCCTAGCTGTAGTGGAGAGGCAAAGCTCCCTTTTACTTCTCTAATGCCACAACTTATCCTTAGAGCATAAGCTTTCTTGAGCAGGAGCTATTTTTTATTATAGGTTTATGCAGCACTTAAAACAAAAGCCTGTTCCTGATGGAGTCCACTAATCACTCTAAAAACAATTCCAATAATAAATTCGGCAGTAATTAAAACCTATAGAATGGGAGCAGCTACATTTTTTCTCCATTCAGTTGCTAGAATTCAGGGGTCTTAAAAATCAAGCTAATACAGGAAGAGCCGTGGTGCTGTCAGTACTAGCTTGTTGATGCTTTAGAAGCTGCAACAATATTTTTAGGTATCTAGATGATGGAGTTCTGGAGATCACACTTAAAAATTTTCAGGATCATTACATGCATTTTTCCATCGTCATTATGCTGAGCTCCAATGGAGTATTTTAATAAGGATGGATCAGCTCCTTGGCATATTTTTTTCTATATATCTGTGTTAGGGGTATCAACAACTGACATGTCCTAGCAGAAGCCTGAAGTTAGGTCTGTAGCACTGCAGTCCCTGCCCATGTCCTTCTTACAGTGCTGTGCAATAAATATACATCTCAAGGAAAAGTCAGCATTATTTGGTGCAAAATGAAGGGCCAAATATTTCTTTAGTTAATCAGGCTTTGCAAACTGCGGAGTTTAGGCTTCATCTGGCAGAAGGTAAGAGGGTGCATTTTTTGTCGTGTTTCCTGGCACTGCAAATGCTGATTTGGCAATCACAGATTTTGAGGTGCTCTTTTTGGGGCAACCCTCTGCAGAAACCAGCAAGATCCAGCAGGACCCAGATCTCTCTCAGGACCTCTGAGCATTTTCAGCACTCTAGCACCAAGACCTGGCAGATGTTGGGACTGTTTGAAGCAGTGTGAGTAGACAAATATCTTCTCTTCTGGGAGTGTGACATTTCGGGACTTCGGCGCACTTGCTCACACACACACACAAAATCTGCACACGTCAGAGCTGCTTTGCATGGCATGGCCAGCACATTCCTAATTTCAGGATTGGTTGGTGCAGGGGGAATCCCAGCATATCTTTTCTGAGAAGACAGCTAAGCCTAGGGCTTGGGTACAAAAGCAGCAAAATGCAAAGGGATTGGTGAAGGTCCAGCAACCAGCATTTAAAAAAAAAAAAAACTGTTAGAAAGAAGAGCCCAAATGCCCCATGACATACGTAAACATTTTGCCTACGCAACTGCAGGATGTGTAGTTTGACTTGTGTGTCACAAAAATCACAAAAGATCTTATCAGTTGGATTCATACAGTAGCTATTTGTTTTTTCATTTTCACATTGAACAACTCAGTAGAAGGAAGAAACATCTTAGACAGCCGTTCACAAGTAACCCTGATTACCAGCCTACTGTGAGCTTGATGAAGTCCAGAAAATCCATCGCTGACTGATGCTTTCCCTGTGTAAAATCGGATTTTTGTATTTTGCTAATCCCCAGTTACAATCTGTGTCCTGCTCTTTGTGATCCACCCTGCAATCGGAATCCAGCCAGCCCAGATGTAACCTGGGACATTATTATAAAATCTGGACGTTGGAAAACAAACATATATTAGCCTAAATCTTAGAACACAGGAGTGAGGTGATTACTGAGCACAAACTTTGGGATTTCTCCGAAGAGTCTGCTTTTTCCTTGGGCTGAGACGTACAAGAAGCCTTCATGCACAGCGCTGCAAATAGGAAGTGATCCGGAGCTGACACACTGGAGCACTCACTGCCACGGCTGGGTTGGTTTCTTGCTCTGAGGAGCAGGACGAGTTTGTAGGAGATGCCCCAGTACATCCTCTGGCTCTTTTTCTTGGCGATGATGAAGGCGAGAGGGGAGCTGCCATTCATTGCAGAAAACAATGCGGCTATGATGGTAAACTGGTAAGGATGAAAGTGTCTTTTCTCTTTAACGGGACACACACTGCCTGTCCTTTTCCTATTAAGGGGACTGCTCTGACAGCCTCTGTGTGCTTCTGTTGACTTTAGATATCTTTGCTTTAGCAACTGTTTTATGGCTCCTAAAATGGGCAAAGGGAAGGGATGAAGTTTTATCGGGAGGAGCTGATGGCTTGGTTTTGCTGATCTCCTGTGCGTTCCCTTTTTTGCCCAGCAGCAAGTGCAAGTTGTGTCCCTTTTCATGGGCATGTTTGGACAGTTTGAGCAGAAAGCCGAGCGCACGTTTATGTTTCAGTCCTGCTAACTTTGTGTGGGGGTCTGCGTGTGGCTGTTGTCACATCTCCTAAAGATCCCAAAGGTGGTAGCAACAGGTTCCTTATTTCATCTCTACTTTCCCTATACAATCCTGATTTAATGTCTAAGGCTGTGATTTTTAATGAGGAACAGAGGTTATCATGGGGAAGACTTTGGAATGTTTTGCCAGTTCTATTTTTTATGGATTGCACTGCTCTAATCTGGAAGCTGCCCTCTTTCTCCTCCCCGCATCTTTTGCAAGGAGCAGCGTTGGGAATTTCTCTGTGCTTTAAGGCAGGCTATTTTGTTTCCCGGCTGAGAAGCCCATCCACTCTATGTTGCTAATGCTCTCAAGACAAGTGTATTATGTAACCTCGTTAAGCTCTGTGCTGCAGAGCCCATATGACCCTGTGCCCAGGCTGGAGCCCTCCCAGCAGCTCCACGGAGTCCCCCGCCAATGCGCGCCGAGGGCTGCCCTTGCGTGGGAGCCTTAAGAAGCGGGCAGGGAGGGCTCACGTGGGTGGCTGGGCTGGGATTAAAGCTTCTTTGCCTCCCTAATGCTGCTACATCTGGCGCCTCCATTTCCAGTTATGGGAGGAAACGGGAATCCTCAGGGTTGGCACCTCCTCTCCAGCCACGAGGTCCCCCAGACACGCTGCAGAACCACGCAACAGATGCCACCCTCTCTCCCCCCGGGTGCTTTCATCAAGCAAATCATTTTAAAGCTATGATTGAAAGGGATGAAATGTGTGGGCGGTTTTTGCATCCTGGGGGAAGGGGGAGTTCCTCCCACAGGGAAATAAGCCAGCAGTGCTGGCAGCTGCAGCAAAATCACTTGCCAATAAGGTGTGTGCAGCTTCTCCAGGGCTCCTACAACTGCAGGAGCTTGGATTCATCTTCGGCAACAGCCCTATGAAGTTCCCAAGAGCCAGCAGATACCATCTCCATGTTTCTTTCAGCAGATACCCTCTCAGTGCCTCAGTTAAGTAGCAAGGAATCTGCATGTATCTCTTCTTGTCCTGTAGACACTTTCCCTATCTCCTTGCAAAATAACCAGAGCCTGTATATCTCTATTAATGCTTGTGCCTTCAGCAAGCATAGGGTGTAACGACTGTCCTACCTGTACTCGTACTGATGTTTTCAGTTCCTACAGTTTGTCCCATCAGGTGGTACTGGTTGAGTCGTGAACCATCTTCTGCCACCACCACAGATGTTGTGGTGCTATTAGTCCACACATAGATCACTTCAGAATTGGGGTAGGCATCTGTTGACAAGAGGGGAAAAAATAAATGGTGATGAGTAAAACACTGCATAATATTTTAGTGGATCTTGAAATGATAAATGGTGCGGAGAGGGAAGAATGGAGGAGTGAGACTGAATGGAGAAAAACAAATAAAGATGATATAACCATATTCCCATATGCCCAGCTCAAAAAAAAAAATGGCTGAAACCTTCTAATGTAACAGATGTGTGGGATGGTTTGTCAAAGGCTGGAACAGTAGAGGTATAAATATAATCCATCACAGCCACTAGATTTGGGAAAGAGCAGCTCAGGCCCATACCCATCTATCTGACTGTTCATAAATCATAGCAAGTTTCAAAAGGTGTTCTTTTGAGGTCCCCCCTCAAAATCACTTGGTACCTCAAGTGCCTTGGATGACAATTTCAGTGTCTCAGCCCTCTCCAGGGCTGTATTCTCTCAATACATGAGCCCTGCATAAGGGGAGTAGGTTGGGAGTAGGTTGGGATGTTCGTGTACATGTTGTGCATGAACTGGCTGTGCCTGCAGAGCTGGGGCTTCAGTGTGCAAGCTCCGACCTTCATGTGCGTGGACAAATGGCCTGAACTGTGTCTGCTGAGCCTGGGTTATGTGTTGGTGCGTGAGGTGGGTATGGCTGGTATGCAGGGGAAGGGAAGCTGGGGGGTACATGCGTGCTCCTCTGCCGGTGTGTGTTCATGATGCAGAAGAACAAGGAAAGTAATCAGGGTTCAGACTACAGGAGAGTGGGAACTGAGGGCTGTGCTTATGAGAATGAATAGGTGGTTGTCAGAACACACATGTACATCTAAAAATATGAATATGATGACAAGATTTGTCTCTAGCAGAAGGTCTTAGGAAGTTGAGGTAGTGGCATACTGCCAGTTCATTCAATTTTCAATAATGTTACTGCTATTTTTAAAGCCCTAACACCTGGAGTAATTATATTATTATGAAGAAACCTTAGCTTTCCTTTTCTATTGAGGTATATTTATTTTAATTTTTTAAATCCTTCTCCATAGATAAAGTCTTAAAAACATAGGAGCTGACTACAAATTTAAATGTATTTTATTTAATTTAAGTAGTTCTCATGGTTTTTAGAACATCCTGATTGTCAAATGCTTGCAGGAAGCATTCATGCAGGAATGTTACAGTAGACTGGAATCCATTGTACTAACATGTCCGAAAAGCAGGCAAAGTTTATTTTTCAAATAAAAGGTGAAATGTAGATAGAATTCGAAGTTGTCTGAAGTAGAATACTAATATCTAACCTTCCATACTTTTTACCTTACTGCTTGGGGGAGAAAAATGTTTTCTTTTGGAAAAACTAACATCCTAGTTCGATGCAATCAGTGCAAAAGACAATATGGTGGATTTCCAGCTAAAAACTTGAAAGGCAAGGGCAAAAAAACTATCATCATCTCCGTCAGACTGAAAGTTTTGTTTGCCAGAGCCAGAAAACTGTCTTGGAAAGCTAAAACTATATGAAGGACTTAAAAGCATTTTAACAAGAGTTTCAGAGTCACTGCAATGGCAGAAAATAAGCTTAAGTGTTCCACAGATTCATATCACCAGGAATGACAAGTAGAAAATGGGAAGTGATGCTAATTGGGGTTCAGAGCATTTGTAGAACAACAAGATCACTGGAGTACATACCAGGACAGTAAGCACTATATATATATATTTTTTTCCTGTTCTTAGTCTTCCCTTGGCATCTGTGGAAAGCACTACAGGAGGCAGAATATGAGGTTAGATGCACCTTTGGTCTAACCTCTTGTGGTTATTCTTGCATTGTTGTCCAGATGCATTGCCATTTCCACATTAGAAAAGATGTGGAAATAATAAGGACACAGAGAGAGAGTTCAAAAGAGGGTCACGAGAATTTCCAGGGAGTGGGAAATGAGTCTTACCATCTTAAGCTTAAAGTGCTCGGCTTATTTAGATCACTGACAAGAAGCTGATTACCTGAGTAAATCACTGAGTATAGATACTCACATATGGAAGTCTAAGAACAAGGTGAAACCCATTCCACTGACAAAAGCAAATTAAAATTAAATATCTTGAAGATGGCTCCTTCAGTATATCATGCAGTATAACTAGGCAGAGTTGTATTAAAACTTGAAAATATAGGAAGAGTTTAGCATAAAGGTTTTTGGTATCAGGATACGGCAGGTGCTAATAGAGAGATGGTATTATTCACTGTCATACCAAACTGCATAAAAACCTTCCTCTATTTAAGTCAAGCACCCAGAAGGTTTTCAGTCTGTCGGGCTTGCTGAAGAACTGAAGAACTTCAGCTCATGCGAACTGCAGCTGCAAGGACGCTTTACTGATGATAAACAAGTCCTTCATCTCCTCTGCACAACACACACATGCACAGCTCAGGGAGGTAAGAAATCCCTCAAAGGGTGACAGAAAAGTGTAGCAGTTTCTTTGTGTTAATATACTGTGAGAATACTGCTGATGCTGCTCTAAAAGCAAAACTACAAATTCAGAGTCACTGGAAAAACAAGTGAAACTGCTTGATGTTTATTCTAATTTAAACAAGTGGATTTATTTTGTTCTTTCTGAGTTTAAATAATTAATTTGATCTTTATAATCACAGGGAAAAGGGGAAGCCCCATTAAATTATCCTTTCTCTTCTAAGAAGTGAGAAAATGACAACAGCCATTTATTTCTTGGGGATGCTTGATAAATAGATACAGGCTTATCATTCATAAGAATGAGGAAATAAAGTCGTTTTTCCTCTTATCTGATTATTGGATGAGCATATCCAATTTTCTTCATTCTGAAGTCCAACACCACAGTGAATACTAAAACTGCAAAGATGCCCCTTGCTACTTCCCCCACCCTTTCTACTCTTTCTCTGCTCTTTTATGTCTGGGAAGGTAAGCACAAAATGGTCTTTCTTACCTAGGTGAACAGAAAATGGGAGGAGTCACAGCCAAAGGGAGGAAGTATATTAAAAGAAAGTCTGACGGAGCAAACCAGACAGTTGCTAAGATCTGGAATTTGCTTTGGCATTGAATAGTGCCATATTTTCCCTTGGATAGTTGATAGTCATGCAGAAACTGGAAAAATGACACTGAGACAGATGTTGGCCTGTGTTGACTTGTTGGCCTCTTTCAAAGTATTTTTTTTTTACTTTAGTCATTCTTTGTGGTAAGGATTACAAAGGACAGGATCAGATATTCAAGCTGCCGTATGATGCTAAAAAAGTAGTAGGCTGTAGGCAGGGTGTCTTCTTAGAAAAATAGAATCATAGAATCATAATGGTTGGAAAAGACCTTCAAGATCATCAAGTCCAACCATTATTCTCATGGCATCTTTCCCACTCTACAGGGCAATGGTGGCGGCTGTGCCACCTCACTGCCCCAAACTGGAATAGACTCCATTCAAAAACTACACTGTTTCTTCGCTTCCTGTGTAAAATAAAGCCAAATATGGATAGAAATAAAAACAATACTGATGTCTGGCCAGTAAGCTTTCCTCGTGACAGGACAGCAAATAGTTTGGGGAAAAAAGGGATCCTGAAAAAAGACCCCCCAACAACTTTCATAAACCTTACAGGATGCCATAGGCTCTTTAGCTCACCTAGTTAGTGCCTGCATAATCAGATAATACCAATTTGTGAAATGTGAGATGTGTTTATGAATGCACACCTGCGTGTTTGAGTTTTCATTCCATAATCAAATAAGCTAGCACACAAAACTCACAATCCGTGACCGAAATTTTTATTTCAGAAATGAACTAGTTGGAGATTAAATTAATTTAAAGAGATCCTGAAGAAAAATTACTTGGGGATTTTTTTTTAAGTTTACTTATTACAACTGCATAGCTATACTCTTAGACTCCATCGTCATATTTAGTACATGCCTCAGAATCATTACATTGCCTAATTTTGAAGTGGTGCTAACCCCTGTCAAAGTCTGCTGATTGTCAATGTGCATAAATTATCAGTTTACATCTAATTTTAATGTAAATATGCATGCAAATATCTATCAGTCCATCTATCTGTCTGTCTTTCTGTTTATCTATCTATCTATCTATCTATTTGACTCACTTAAAAGACACTGTTAAATACTCAATAGATATCCATATTTACAATCTTACAAAGACTTATGCAGGCAATAAAATAGTGCTGCTACTAAGTCATAAGATATGGGCCTGAATTCTAAGAGTCAGGCTGGTTTTCTTCTGATTTGTCCATGAATACTTTTTATCTCATTACAAAGCATCAGTCAATCATTGTGTCTAGGCAACTGAGGCCAGATTTGAGCCCTGTAATTGAAATTTCCCATTAAATTCTGTTGATAAGAAAGCATCGATGTACAGAAGAGATCGCTCTATAAGAACAACAGATGGAAAATAAATTAAGAACATAATTTTAAGTATAAAAACAAGATATGATACTAAATATGCATTGAATGTGTCTTGGGGGAAGCTTTTTTATATATAATAATAATGTAAAAGTAAAATTGAAAAAAGTGAAAGTAAAATTGAAATTTAAATACTTAGAGTAATATATTCTTATATTCAATTATTAAAAGCCTAAAATGAAGACTCTGAAAAAGTATGATGATAAATTTGCTGTTTTTTGGGAATCTGAAGTTCATGAAAATCACTTTAGAGATCTGAAATCACCACAGTTAATACTGATAATTTAAACTGGCATAAAATTACATCAGTTTAATAAACAGCATGCATGACTCCGAATATGTGACACAGAAAAAAAAATATAATGTGTAAATACAAGGGATTATATATTAGAAAACCTCAAATTAAGCATTTTTGGAATGGCATATCACCCTGATGGGACAATGAACAACAAGTGAGGAAACAGTTGTCATGAAATGGAAACAATGCTTATATGAAAATTGATAAGAAAAGGTAATAGGACATCATGTACCTGTGGAATAGGAAGTATGTACTTCAGCCTTACTAAAATAATCATTTATGTCCTTCCTGAAGTTATGTTTTCCTTATAAAAGTTTTATTAGATTCCATATTCATATTCCACAGGGAATGGAATAGGATATTATAAGAAACATTCTCAAGAGACTTCATCACCTAGCAACACTAATTTATGATAGTGATCATTCCTAAAAAAAAATAAAACCCTATTAGATAAAAATGTCTTTGTTTCAGAAAGTAATTTATAAGTCATCTCAGTAAAATATAGGAGGAGGAATATGCTAGAAATGAAACAGAAATGAAACAGAAGCACTGACTGTATCTATGAGGTGGCAACACAAACAGGACTGAAGATACTTGCGAAATTCATTTTGATACAAATAATATATGCATATCCATATGGGTGTATATACATATATTTATAAATTTTAAATTTCTTCAGATTTTGAAAGACAGTGACAAGGGGATAGTCTTGCTTAATTTTAGAAGTTCCAATTCACGGAGAATATCTTCAAGTACGACCTGACTTTGACCTCAAAACCAGAATGCAAGTGAAAAAAAAGAAAAAAAAAGGTTTTGTTCAAAAGCAACTTTGCGATTTTGGAGGTGTGATTCATGATTAGCATCAGCAAGCTTGCTGACTGCTTTAAGTTGCCTATTTGCAAGCTGGTAGACTAAGTCATAGTCATACCAACGAAGAATGTAAAATGAATACTAATGAACAGTTGTACTGGTAATTCTCTGAGACTCACTGCCATCACAGGATGCTGTTACATTACTTAAGATTAATCCTGAGCTAGGAGCTGTGCAGTGTAGCACAAAATTTCCCTCAAGGATTGCTATGGGGACACTCGGCAATTTGAATGCTGCCCCTTAAAGAGATGTCAAATTGCCACCATGCAAGCAGCATCACTGATGACTTCACCTATACACCACCCTATCACGCACATCCATGGGACAGCAGAGGGGCCATCCAGGTGTTCCCCAAGGACAAAAACTGCAGCTGCAACAGCCTCCTTGCTGTGTCTCCCACTGCTGGGCCCAGAGGTGCCACAGGGCACCCACTGCAGAGAGGAGGTCACTAACCTGGAGTCCCTGCTCTTGCTGACCACAGACTGTAGGGAGCAGAGGACATTTCTCTTTCACCTTATTCTTTCAGCTCCATCCCAGTTCTTTCTCTCACTATGGTCAGTATTTATAACACAACTTCTCCCTTCATTCTCTCTAGATCTAGAACCACTCTGAGACTCAATTTTACACCACATTTCATGGTGGCTGCTCAACTGCATTTTGTATGAAGGGGTAAAATTCTGTTCCTCCAGCCTCTAATATTTTCTTTCTATTTCTGTTATACTTGCCATGTTATGGTGAAAATACCTGTTGCAAGAGGAGTGGAGAAACAGAATAGAAGAACATGCTCCAATAACACTTAAAAGTACAAAACATCTTGGGAACTCCCTATCCCTCTCCTGGTCTTTGTAGGTCAGGCATATATGTAATTCCAAACTTGTGGACAAGGGCTAGTGTGGTAGTAACATTTAATGAACTTTGAATTTTAAATCACTATATTAGGTGGCTATATTAACTGCTTCATTAGTAAAAACAGCATGCTCATGAAGAAGATGCTAGAGATTTAATTTACTTTTTGCAAAGCAAATAAAAGTATCATCCAAAGTGTGACTGGCAGCATTAGTCACGCTGCCTATTATCTTCCTCTATAAGCAATCTTGATTGTAGTGGTCTACTCATATTTTAAGTTGCCATTTACTATCAACATTGCTGTCCAGGTGAATCCCTAAAGCTTCTTTGAGAAATGCTGACTGAATTATAGAAAATACTCGATTTTGTTGCACAACGTTCCTTCACAAAATATGGCAATTTTATCTAAATCTAACATCATAAAATAAAATTTTGACCTCAGCATAACCAACTGAAGTTCTTCCCACCAACTTCAGAGAGACCAACTCACCCATTACAGTTAATATATCTATCCAGCTGCCATTCGAAGGATCATACTTTATAAATTTGTATAGCCTGAAATCAGCCAAGAGTGACTGAGACTATTTGCAGCACTAAATATATGCTTTTATTTCTGAAACCAGTCCCTTAATGAAGGAATTTACAACTCTCAGAAGTACGCTTCATTAATAACATCCTATGAGTATATAATAAATAGGTATGCAAAGGCAGTAAGCTGAAATTTTATTATTCAAACACTATAATACTGCTCAGAAATCATAACCGTTAGAACTTATTTCCAATGCCCAAGTTGCAGCCATCTGAAATTCAGAGGCTGGAAATCTCCAGACATTGACAGTTAGAAAACAGATCTTCCAATTCCCATTCCCAGCTGGTAGGGCGCAAGCTCATCTAGTTAACCAAGTTTCCCCAAATCCAGGGCACCTTTAGAAGGCACGTATCCATATTTTACTGCAGCATGACGGAAAATGTCAAGCACCCATGACTGCTGAATCAGCACACAAAACTCTTTTAAAACAAGGTTTGTCCCAGAGGTCTTCAGAAAATGAAGAGCATCTGCAGGCCCAAGAATGGGTGCTGGCCTGTAAACCAAAAAACATGGCTTGTATTCCTAATTCTGTCACTAAGGCGACATTTCAGAAGAGACTCCAGCTTTTTAAGTCTCTGGCTAAACAATTCTTTTGTGGATCACTGTGTAGGCCATAACTGGACTATAACGTATTTAAGAAAGTGAATTACGCCAGGAAATCATAAATCTTGTTTGCCACATGAGAGTTGCCACAGACTCGCTCTTTCTTTCCCTTCAGTTCACCTTTCTCTTGTGTATCACCAAGGCCCTTTCATTTCCCTTCATAATGAGCACAAAAGAAATAGTTTGCTAATGGTACAAAGCATCCTGAGGCCATCAATTCAGATACCCTAGCTCAGTAACGGATAAAAGCTATTTCCATCAGGAGCCCCTCGAAAGTGAGCTGCTGACTCCAGCCTTCAGCTGCCTATCAGAGTAGCTGCCATTTCAGATGCTGCCTGTGGTGAAGCTAAATGAATCTCCCTCTTTGGAAAATGTCCCTTGGAGCCAAGCAGACCCAGACCTAAAGGTGCTTATTGCTTTTATCTTTTCTGTACACAAGAGAAATGTTTTCTTATCTATAGCCATCAACTGACCTATTTCAGTCATCTGCTTTAGGAGGAGATTAACCTGAGCTTAAAAATACCTACTTCTCTCCCCTGACTGTAAGAGGGTGAGAGTGATTAGCCCAGCTGTATATATTTACTCTGTAGAAATATAAATAGATAAGAATCTCTTCTTTGCTGACAGATTTACTACTAGGATGTTTACAGTAAAATCAGTAGCTGTTAGCACAGGCTGAACATGAGTTTTTCAGCAGCTATGATGTAGGAATACAGCAAGAAAAGAAGGTCCTTCAGGATTTCCTTCTTCCTATTCCTTCTTCCCATTCCTTCTTCCCTTCCGTTTCTTCATCAAGGACAAAAAGAAAAGGTTGTTTCTTTTGTGAAACTTATTGTACTAGAGCTGCAGCATGCGGTGAAATAGACCTTGGGCTCATTTGGCTTTCTGTATAGGAGTTAAAGCTGGTAAGGGATCTAGTAACTTAAAGGAAGGATTCCCTGCCTGATGACAGAGGTGTCATGGTGGAGTTGCCAGACCAGAAACAGAAATCAAAGTTTTTGAAGTGTTTTGCAGCATTTTTTTTTTCAAAACTGTAGGCAAGTCATTTTGTCATTAATGTGCTGGAGTATCACCAGGAGTCTCTAATTGAACCTAAGGACCGATAATGACAGATGCAAGAAAAGCAACTAATGAACCACTCTATCTTTGCTCAGAAGAGATTGCAATTGCTCTTTGCCTCCTTTATCCCCACTTGCAGAATGCAGCAGTAGAGTCCTAACTACCTCACATTGCTATCATGGGGCTGATTTCAGAAATGCTTTTGAAATGCCTACAAGCCATGGAACTGGTCACCTCAGGAAATAACATCCATTAAAAACATGGTTTGGAAAACAGTGGAGCAGTATTTACTCATTTGTGTCAGCTGCAAATAATATCCCATTTACCAGTGGGATAAAACAGAGCTCCATGGCTGACCCTCAGCTGCTCTTTTTGGGCATTAGGGGTTCAGCTATGTCTTTGCAGTTTTGCGGATAGAGGGTTTTGTGAAAGCTATCTATGCCTGAAACACATTAAACACAGAGTGCACTCGCGTACTGTTTTAAACTGCCGATAACTCAAATTGAACCACTGTTTTCTTGTAATTAGGAAGTTGTGCGACCTTTAAATTTACGCTGAAATTTCTGGTGTGGGCAAGACACGAGGATGTTTTATCAAACACCTGGCTATCCAGACTACTCTCCAGCAACAGTGTCTTGATCCCCCGAAAAGCCTGGTGAGCGCAGGCCACCACGCAGCTTGCAGGCTTTCAGCAGCTGCCTTTCAGTGGCCTCTCTGCAGCTGGCACAAAAGATGCTGCCTGAGCCCCCAGGAAGTGTTCCTTACAAATAAAATAAAATAAAATAAAATAAAATAAAATAAAATGAAATAAAATAAAATAAAGAGTTTATTGCCCATGATTGTGCCTGCATGGTGGCTGCTCTGGGCTGATAGGGAACCAACTCCACTGTCATTGCACTTGCACAAAACTTACAGCCTGCTGTTATCACCCGTTGTGAGCTGGAAGCAGGAGACAACAGCTTCTTCAGCTCCCATGGTAAAGGCCCTGTGCTAGTCACTGTTTTGTCTGACCTTCCCTTTAACTCTGTTATGGACTCAGAGGGAAAAAAAAGATCACTGACTTCTAAGCAGTGAATCACAAAAAGGATCAAGCAACTGATGAAAAGAGTGGGCTGTATTTCACCAGAAAACAATCATACCAAGAGGACTGGAGAGTAGCAATGTATTTTTTAAACTCTCTAGGTGCAAACAATGATCATTTATATGTAACGAACTCTGGAAAGTTTACAAAGGCAGTGAATGCAAACAATTAGGATGAAACCAACTCAGTCGCTCCAGAAGAAGGTCACGCCATGAGAATTTCCTGTAGAAAGGTCTGACTGTGTCATAGATATGGGTGAAGAAAATCTGATTGTCCTGACTCATAAAAGGAGCTCTTTCTACTTCAGTAACAATAAAAATTATCATCTGTACGGGAAACATACAAAATGAGAAAGTGGTTAGGGCCATACTTGTTTTTAAATTCTGATCAAAAGCCCCATAATGATGGGACCATGAATCACATGAGTCCAGGCCTAGGAGCCTATTTCTTAATTTTTTAGCAGATTTCTACTAAAAAAACCTGAAATATACAGATATGACAGTGTTTTCTTTTATACATCACATCGCCTGAATTTCCTGTCCTTTGGAGCTCCAGGTTACATTGCTACATGTCAACTTTGGGACTGAACACAAGAATGCACATGCTGACAGCACTGCCTTTTCAAAACTAGATGAAAGAGGTTTCTCTGTTGCTACTGGTCTATATTTGAAATGGGTAGAGTTTATGCTGTGAGAACACGTAACTGTTTATTAGTATAACCTATTCCAACAGATGTAAGAAGAACAGCACAGCTCAAATGAAGCTCTAGCAGAAATGGCATAGTTGTCTCTGCTGAAAAGTTTTACTGACTTAAGATCCCTTTTGAAAAATAACACTTTCAGTGGAAAGAACTAAAATAGTACTCAGACCAGATGTAATAGGTTTCCACCAATATGCAACACCTAATTAATCCACAGCAGTGGCTGGTTCCTCTGACCAAAGTACCACAGAGTTATCCACTTCTGTGCTAGCTATGTAGAGAAAAAGGGATGTTGAAGTTCCTCTAACCAAAGTACAATACACCTAACCAAATCTGAGCTAGTATTGTAGAGAAATAAGGGCTTCTAAAATATGATTAATCTCATCCTTAGGTAGTCATCAGAAAAAGGTCTACTGAGTTACACTACAGAAGTATTTACTTCACTCCACCGACCACAAAGACAGCCTACACAATTCATTTGGATGTAGCTCTCTAAAATGGTCAGAGATCCATCCTGTCTGTTACCCAAGGTTATGCTATCAATGCAAGGTTTTTAATGTGGGCCCAGATAGCTGTTTACTCTGAAGCGGAACATTTCCATGGCTCAGAACACACAAAAGCCACAGCAGATTTCTGGAAGTCTGGTGGAGCCTAGTGTTTCCACTGAATCCCTATGATTTTGTGACTATGTTTCCTTCAGGAGTCTGTTTATTAAGAACTTCAGAACTAACATACTAAATTCTTTAAACAATACAGCCCCACAACTAATCGTATGTCCACAATTTCAAAGAAACTAGAGGTGGTTTGCATCTTCTCATCTGATTTTAAAGAGTGTCTGGAAAATTAATTCAGGTTAAATATGTGCACTTTACAAAGCTGAATTTAAGTAAAATTATGCCCTGGTTCAAGGTAGTTGTCTAGACTTGTCTAGGTGTATCTTATGAACACCTTTTTCAGCATGTCTGGAGCTAAAATACAGAGAACTCCAGATCTCTAAGGCAGTGGTCAGTAACTGGCAGTGGCATGTGATAGAAGGAGGGAATAGGGAATAATATCAAGTGTTTTAGGAGTACGCATTCCAGTATTCAAATAGTTTCACCTAATTTTAGTCAATTAGATGTCTAATACAGTGAAAGTGTCTAAATAAGCAGTGATAAACCTAAGGAAAATGTAAAAAAAGATTGCATGAGCAAGTAGCATGTCTCTCAATTTCTATGTAAGTGGGGCTTTTTCTAAATCACAAAATCTCAACCTAGTCTTGACCTTGACTGCTCTTAGCATTCCAATGCTCCCTATCTCTTTCCATATGTTCTTTCAAAGAAGGAGCTAACATGCTAAATGGAAATTTGATCTGTTTTGACACTCTCCCACCTCATGTGGTATTCAAGCAATTACTAGGTGAAACCAGTAAAAGGTACAAAATATTAGGAAACCCTCTATAGGTGCCTTCCTGTCAGTGCCATCACAGCTACCTCTGATCATTACAGAGAAACTGCACCATCAGAAGAATTTTCTTAGAAGTAAAAAAGAGTTTTGGAGGGTTTCTTATCTATAGGTACATAGATGGTCTGTAAAAACTGAGTGTCTTAATTTGGTTACTTCAGTGTTGCAATAAATCCTGGGATACTCATGAAATTACCATCTCCTCATCACTGACATCACAGACCTCCTTAGCAAAAATAATTTGAGCCTGCCTTCTGCTACAGAACTAGCCTGTGCACTTCCCTTAATCAAGACAACAGAAAACACCATGTCTCACTTTGCCCTGGTAAGAAAGGAGTTTACATAAAGCAGATTAAATAACCTCTTCAGATGCCACAAATTTTACTTAGCTCTGTTTCCTCAGTCTACAAATTCCCTGTTTGATCTACAATAATCCATCTTCTCCACTGCCTTGACGAAATGGATTCATCAGGAATAGAAGCCATTCCCGCTTTCTCAAAACTCACTGCTTGTGAGTTAGGGGAGCTCATTATTTTCAGAATATTCAATAGAATCTCCACTTACTCTCAAAACAGGAGGATTTTTTGTGGCCAAGCAACTATTGGGCAGCAGATTTACACATTCATCTATTCCACAATACAAGACCTGAAAAAATATGCATACTTGGAGACTATGCCTTCCAAAAGGCAGTTGATGAATCTTACAATATTTGGTGCTGTCGAAGTGCTGGTTGCAATCACTAATAGCAATTAACTCATTCATCTTCAGGGCAACCCTCTGACTTAGGTAAAACTGATATAATTAACACATGAGCAAAATGAGATTTAGGAGTTAAGTCAGTTGCCTGGGTATAGGCCTTCATGGTCTAGTGGATTAGACATCTGTCCCTCCAACCAAAGAAGTTGAGTTTAATCCTTTTTCTGACATTGATTTGCAGTGTGACCTTACGGAAAGTCAATTAACTTCTCTGCCTCAGCTGCCCTGGAGATAATGATGCTTACCTACCTAGTGACACATGGGTGTTTCGAGGCTGTACTAAACGATACTTTTAATGTACTCTTAAGGCCTAGCAGTGGACGAGGTGAGACACTAAAGCTTCCTAGCTTTAAGGTCCTTGCTGTCGTATCTAATTCCTTCTCCCTAGACCAAAAATAACTTGGGGGCAAGGAGGAATTTCTTCAGGCTAAGACACAGCCTCTGAAACTCTAGGTGGCTTCAAGAAATTTTGTCAGATCCTGTTTGATCCGCAAACTTATTTAGAGTGTGGATCAGTACGAGAATTGCAACAGAAGGTTTATTTTTAACTCAGCCCTGGAAGCAGCTACCACCCTTGCCACTCTGCGGTGATGTAACGAGCAGATTGCCAGGGACATATTTACTGAGAACCCACAACACACACAGAGCCAAGCTTGCCAACGGCGACAAGGGCTCAGCCCCAAAAGGCTGGCCCCATGGGCCATCTGCAATCCTCCTGTAAGTCTACTGAGATTTCTGCAGGTAGCCTTACCACCAAGCAGGATGAAAGCCTGAAGGGACAGTGCACATACCCAGCACTAGCTGAAACGGTCCAACCTGACCACACTGCAAGGTCCACATTGCAACCTCAGAGCACTGGGGCACTGTGCTGGAGAGGGACAGAACCAAAATCTGATCTGTTCGGTTCATCAGAAGCTTGAACTTCGGGACTGCAGCCATCACTGCTTGTCATGGCCAGTCATAGGGCATTTAGAGATACTGCTTCTGTAGCACTCGAACTGCTTTGCAGCTATTGAGGCAGATTTCGAGGCTGGTAGTGTTTCTATATTATATCGCATCCCTTTCCTCACATTTCACCTTGCTTTGAATTACTTCTACAAAATATTCTGTTGCTTTATATAGCATTATCTAGGCTCAATAAAATCTCCCAGAATTGTAATATATCAAAAAGCCAGTCAAATGCAAATGGAACATAAGAAATCAACATTTGCCTTTATCTCTGTGAGCAAGATCAACATCCCTTCTCTTTAATATTGAAGGAAATGTCAAGTTTTTTTTTTCTTTTGTTTGCTGAATTACAGGTAATGAAGTGGGCATTCATGCAGCAAGATAGTTACTGTCTCTGATGATTGCACTCATTGCTGCTTGGAATCCACACTCGTGCTTATCTGACCACGCAGTGGCTGCTTTATTTTGTTGTCCTGCTCTCTCCACCCACTGACCAGCTAACATTTGTCTCTCCTCTGCTCTCTCTGCTCTGTTGATAATGTGTTTAACATTTACTCTGATGCTCTGATGCCTCCGATTCCTTGAGGCTTTTCAAAATCCTTCTTGGAAAGAAGCCCATTAAAAATAAGTCCTTTGGGGAAAGACAGGAAGTAAAGCAAAAGCAGAAAGGGCACACTCACAGTGACATCCTTGTAAACTCTGTCTTGCTGAAAGAATGAAAATGAGTTAATGGAAACTCGTATTGCTGTAAATGAGGAATAAATATTGCATTCTCCTAAAATGCAACTGAAATGATTCAATAAACCCTGATTTGTTGGCTGATGTTTGTTTAAACATCTATCTGCATGCTAAATCACAAAAAAGTGCTAACGACCTGAAAGGTGAATAATAAAGACATATACAAAGCTGAAAGATTGTCTTCAACTCATCCATATATATTTACTTATTGCAAACCAAACAGCAAACAGCATAGGCCAAGTTGCTCCATGTCTAGAAAACTCTGGAAGAACTTAAAGATCATTTGCAGTAGCTTGTGAAATACATCCTGTGTTTGTGTACAAATAGCAAGAACCAAGACAGCGTTCAGCCCTCATGTTCCTCAAATGTAACTTTTCTGTGTTTAAAATCTAACATGAATGGATTGAAAGTACCTATGCGCTATATGTCCTCTACCCTACAGATTCGGCACAAGCAAAACATGTATTTGCATTTAGACAGGTCTTTTTTATTTTTTAATGTTAATGACCATAATTCATTCCAAACATTTGTTAGTTTACCTCGTAATGGTAACCTTGCTGTCCTATCCTTGCTGTCCTATCCTGCTATCATATCCCAGCACTTGTGTGTTTTTTTGTTTGCTTGTTTTGTTTGTTTTTATGTTAGTATTTACAGTCTGAACCTATACGATATTGCCCAAGTTTGGCCATTCATTGAAGCATTTATTTAACTTTAAGCTTGAACTTCAGTCCTTGCTGGATCAAGGTCTTTGTTTAAATCTGTACTGTTTAGTTTTAAACTTTGTATCTTGCAAGATCTCATAAAATTACCCAGCATCTCTGAACTACACTCTGAGCTAAAGATTAATATGACATGACTTTGACTTTTTCTATTAGTACAGTAAAGAACAAGCAATATCAAGAACAGCTTATTTTTCTTTCTGTTTTTTTTTTTTTTTCCCATGAGATTTTGTTTGGTCCTGTGTGCATACACTCCCACTTTCCTGTGAAATATCTACTCATTTTTTAAGTTAGGAATGAAATGTGTGTTTGACTACAATTTGTTAAGTTGGATGTAAAGCAGTAATGGCCTTCAAATTCATATTGGCTGTGCAGCAAATTCACGTTGCTGAAGTAAATGAACACATTTTAATATACAGTGACCTTGTAAAATATTGGTGGCTATTCACGTGATATAGGGTCTATCTATCTGGATTGTAGGAGGGAAGGGAAATCTGTTCATTTTAAGTTTGGTAATTTGGTAATCGCTACTGTAAACAGTGTTTTCACTTCCTAGTGTGATCAGTAGAAGACAATGCGTGGCAGTATTAAACCAGTGCAGATACAGAAGATAAAGGCAAAGCTTAATCTTGGTAGGATTAGTGCATCTAAATTGATACGGTAGGGAAAAAAAAAAAAAGGAAAATGCTGCAGTTAGGTTTCTGTAGGGAATAGCAAAATGCCTTGGCTGGTAATTTTCAAGTCTAAATAAATTCTGATTGCACCTGGAACCTCTGTTTTGATTACTGAAATGAAAAATGTCTACTGTAGTAGCCTCATCTGTACTTTAATTAAGAGCTTTGTATTTAAATATAACCACCTAATCCTCTAAGGTTATTTTTAAAGTAAGCTTCTGGCAAGGCAGCAGTATGGTGGATTAGAGGCTTGGAATAGCGGAAAAATCATCATTCAGCATAGTTGAGAATAACATGCACATATATACAAATACATGTGTACACAACATCATGTAACAAGATAACAGGACTGGATTTATTAAAGCCAAATGGAAAGATATTTCCTCTTCTAATATTCTAGATCTAGCTTTTAATATATGTGATGCAAATATTGCATTGAAATCTGATTCATGTAAATACTATGATAGGACAAACAATCTGGTATTTCCTACAGAAAGCTTCATTTTTCTACAAACCTAAAACCTACAGCATATCTACTACTCCATCTAATACTGATCGTTGCACTTGATTGCATATGTAAGCTATATCAACCAGCAGCTCCTGGTTTATCAAGGACCATGAAAACATGAGATGAAAAGCAGTTGTGGTAGATGTTGAACACAATCATGGAAAACTAGTAGCAGGGACTGGTAGCAGCCTGAGGGTATAAATGAGCAGTCTTCAAAAAGGAGGGGTGGAGGAAAGATGAAAGAAACATGCAAAACAAAGCTGAACATGATAATCCAGATATCAATGTTGTTCTTATTTGAGAGAAAAACTTACAACTTCCAAATTTTAGTGGACAAGCGTGTGCATCCATGGGGAAATCTTCCAGCTGCATGGGACATTCAGCAGAGATGGTCAATCTGTAGAGGAGTAAAAAGAAAACCCAACACTGTATTCGTCACCTTGTCTTTCGGCCGAGTGCTGTAATACACGAGTGCTGACACGGGCAAGCTTTTCCTGAAGGCTCCTTGCTCTTGCTGAAATCACAGCAACCTCTGCTTAACTGAATGTGAGATAAATGAAGCAAACCACTGTGTATGTTGCTGGCCTTATGTTTAGCCATGTAAACAGCTAAAAAGATTTTATTTATACATTTTTTTTCATCATTCTTGCTTATCTGTATGTGAAAAAAATTATTTGCTGGGGCGTTCTGCCCCATGCATTATTCTTACCTGTATTCTTACCTTAACTGCAACTGACCTCACGAGTGAAGCACTGTTTTAGCCCCGAAGAAACACTGAGTTTTCCTGTCTTAGACACTCAAATGGGACAGACAGAATAGTGGATGCAGGGAATAGGAGACATATTTATAGTGGACATAGGGATAGGAGAATCTCTTACAGAAAGAAATACATCCCACAGATGTTCTGTGTAATTATCAATGCAGCTGAACATGAACGAAAGTCTGAAATGAATGTCTGTCCAGTGCAATATATCCATTCTTCAGAGGAAAAGCTTTTCTTTTCCAGGTACATACAGCACAATGAGAATTCTTTTCTAATTGAGTTATTTTGATATTTGCCTAATATAAATGGTTTGCTCAGGAGGTGAGGATGCAAAACTCCTGTTTTACATTATGAACACACATACGCCTTCCTCTTTTACGCAAACATTTTGTCACCAAGCTGACAGAACAGAAACACACAAAGCTTCAAAGACTGCCCTATGCTGGGATAACCCAGGAACCTATCGGAGAGGAGCCCTTGTTCTTTGTCAAATTGCTTCCCTGGTGGCCAAAATTCTGCAGGTAATTCCCCAACATCCTTTCCCCAGTATAGCGAAGCATCCATTCCTGTCACAAAAGCATCATGTACCCAGACTTCCCAACAATATATCTGCTGCCTCCTATTGCCACACCAAAGCGAGCACTCTTGTTACAAGAACTTCTATCTAGAGGGATCATAAAGCACAACAATCTGTCCATGTACAGATGGCATAACATTCATCCAGCCCAATTCACAACACAACGATGCCTTACCAAGGTACTCAGGCTACACGGGCGATAAATTTGGGGAAACAGCTTTGCCAACACACAGAAATTCTGGAGCTTTACTAACAAATAGAAATGGCAAAATATGCACACAGCAATGCAATAGCAAAGACAGCTAGAGATCATATACAGAGATAAGATAAGAAACAGTGAGTAAAAAAAGAGTAATTGCAAACAGTAATACAAGATATAAAGATAATAGAGCCAAAGGAAAAAAAAAAGGCAGGAAAAAAGCAGGTTCAATATAGAGATAATGTATCATTTTGTTAGAATAGGCAGGAGGTCTACCATTTGGAAAAGAAATGAGTGAGGACAGAGTTATCTGCCCTCAGGCAAAACTGATCCTGGACTTCATTTTTGTAAAGGAAATATCAAAATCACTAAAATATGGAACTGTCTGCTGTGGAGACTGCCCTTGGGCACCACAGTCACAGTTGCTGGGACTGCTACATGCATGAATTTACCGCACCAGTGCTAGTAGCATCTTATCTAGGACGCAGTCCTGTGCCACGTGCTCTAGGTGACCCTGCATGTGCAGGGGGGTTGGACTAGATGACCTGTAGAGGTCCCTTCCAACCTTAAGCATTCTATGATTCTATGATTTTGCTTGCATCCCTTTAATAAAAATCATTCTCATGGATATTTGAAAGTAACATGGTCATTTTCCAATATATTGTTATAATTTTTCTATATTAAGCAGTGCAAATTTAATTTTCTTGATAAGTTCAGAAGACTACATCTTCCTTCAAATGTTCATAACAAAGCTGACTATTTTTACCATAGTTCATCTCCTGTCTGACTACTAATAGTTTGAGGATGTTGTTTCATGTCACCTGCAAAAGGATGTTTTCACTTAACCTAGTACTTGTCATCTGCAAACCACAAAGGAAGGGATGCCTACATCTATCTTACTAACAGAGTTAGTTGTATGAATGAAGATCAGGAAGTTGCATGAATGAAAATTCAATGCAGAATTACAAATAAGACCTTCCCTTTCATCCAATTGTCCTGTGAACTGTATCCTTCTCCCTGCATGTCTGGAAAAAAAGACCCTCTTAGGCATAACAAATGATAAAGGCTGTCCATGTTCCTCAATTGTAGATGCATCGAAGAGGTAAGTGAGGATGCAGTAGACAAACATGACCTAGTGAAATTTAATCAAGTACCTCCAGAAATTAATTTTACCTATTTTAAATGAAAGGGTAACACATAAGGCTATGTGGCACCTTATTGCCACAACCTGTCTTAAAAGCTGCAAAGAATTTGTTTCCACCAGGGCTACTTCCATGTCCTCTCTGAATTCCTTATGATGCAAAAGGTGACATATCCTTTAGGTATCACCAGGACATATCCTGATGCAATCTTTCGGGTCTATTCCAATGTGAGTAACTCGGCTACAGTCTTTCCTTTCTTATGAGAGTTCTTTGCATGAAAAAAGTTGCTTTTGCTTGTTACCTCTAATCTCCTTTTCCCATCTCAGGACCATTATGTTATTCCTAATAATATGTAGATTGGCCTCTTAGGTAATTAAAAAAAAAAAAGTGTATATTCTCCTAGTTATATCCTACAAAGTATGCATGAAACAAAACTTGTGGAGTGTCTTGTAAAAGGCATAGCAAAGAAAACTTCACTGTGGATTTTGAAACATTGCACAAATGTGATCACTACCACTTTCCGCAGGTTTCTCTGTGCTCTCCAGTAGTCGCTTTTCATTAATGTGCAAGAATTTGCAAAACAGTTACAAAATTGGCGCTTGATTCAAAGAGACTGGATTTTCTACCACATGCAGAAAAAAAAAAAGCCACGTAGCAGCCATCTCTGGTAATCTGAGAGGTAAAATCAGAGGTCATTGCATATAGAATTGCTGTTAGGTGCAGAGTACAAAGTGAATATTCTTATTCTAGCTCCAGGAGTCTGAAGAGGCAGTGTCACTTGTGCCCCTATCTGACTGGGGGCTCACAGCTTCCAACGGAGAACTTCCCAGCTCTGCTTACAGGCACATGCACAATGCTCGGACAACACAGGGACTCATCAGCACACCTTTGGTTTTAGTGTTGCATTAAGACATGGGTAACTTTTGCACATCCTAGTTTACAGTCTGATTGCAACAATTGCTTTGTGCTTACTGAAGGAAGAGAAGGAAGGTTTTGGCATGCATGTGGAAAACAGCCTTTGTCTAATCCTTTTAATGTGGTCACTCCATAATGATCTTACTGTGCTGAGCGCAGCAATTATGTGAGATAGAGACACTCCCCAAGCCAGATTTTTCTTTCATAGCACTAGAACAGTTCACACAGCAGTCTTTTTAAACATCAGCATTTAAAAGCTTCCCCTCCTCCATTATCATTCTGTCTTAATAAAAGAATTATGGGATCGTTTTCACTCAAACACATTTTTTGACAAGATTATAAGTAGCTGTTAAAGGACCTTTACAATGGGAGGATGAATCTCTGATTTTACTGAAGTTTAAAGAAAAATTCTCCCTGAATTCAATGGGTCTATATTAACTCAAAATAAGTAAGAAACCCTGCCTACTGATGATAATTTATTAACTATGAAATTTCATTTTCATAATGCTCCAAATATTTATATTGCTATCCAACAGTTAAGCACCTACTGCTAAACTGTAGCACCCCTTAATTTGCTGAGAAAAAAAAGCTAGACAAACTGCTTTATGTATCATTCATAATTGTATGTGAAAGTGTCATCAAAGTAGTGTCATATTTAGACATTATTGTAAAAACATGAAGTGAATATTGATGTTCTGTTCAAACTAAGTTTACTATAGACATACATACCCATCTAATAAATATTCAACATTTTAAAAAGCAAGATTTCTTAAGTCCAGAAAGTCATCATCAAATATTTTTGCTGAAGAATTCAGCATACAAATTATTTCAAAAAGTTGTTCATTTTTACCAGTCCAGGGCCAGGGGAGGGGAAATGAAGGCAGATGCTTGGGACCTGGAGACCCATGTGGAATGTGCTTCAAAGAGAGTCAGGAAATCCTTGGCAGGAGACCCAGGGGCCCCAGGCACCCCAACTTGTAGAAGCCACGTACAGTACAGCCCAACAAGGGGCTCCGTGCTGTTTCTGCTGTTGCTCTCCAGAGGGTAAAAGAAGTAGCACAGTAGCACATCTCTAAAAGTCTCTTCCAACCTCACCATTCTGTGATTCTGTGATTCTATGATATGAACATCTATAAGGATCTGTCCTGGTCCTGAAGCACCTCTCATAAAGTCCTAACATAACCTGAGCATGGTGGTGACAGTGAGTAACCTAACACATTAAAGTATTAGGATGTGGATACACCTTCAGTAATATTATTTATTAATAGCTGTTAGAGTTATCCTAAGATCTGAAAATCATACCTGACTGGGTTACTTGTCTGGTCTGCAGTGTAGTTCAGAGGAAGAAAATTAATTACGCCCAGTAATTCAAACTCTGCTTTGCTCATGAAGCTCCATCATTGCGTTGGACAAATGGCCAAACAAGGATTTGAGGCCTCATTCTGCACCTCTAAATGGTGGGGAGGAGGCACTCATCACTCTGTCCTAATGATGACAGCATGCTCATTTCCTTGGGATTCAATATATAAAGTGAATACAGGATAGAAATTAAAGCTCAGACCTGGAATGATCTGTACAAATTTATGTCTTGGCTCATTTCTACTCTGTAACCACTCTGTCAAGAATACTACTCTTTTCCTAGTTCCCTGAGCTGTGTCATCTTTGTAGGACACTGAAATGTGCTTTGAAAATGCCACAGAGAAGAGGCTGCAAGACTAACGGAAAGCTAATAACTTTAATTACTGATGTCGCTGTGATCTGTGAATACATAATTCAGATACACGGTGTACTTGACAGCAAAACTCTGAAGTTAACCAAATCTTCAGCATAGCGTATGTTGCCTCTTTAATTTTCTAGGTTAGCTGTGCTGAAGACCAAGCTATCCTGATTTGATCTGAGCAGGGCAGGACTGATCTCAAAAGCTCCACTATAGGAATGACTTCCCTGCATATGGAGTACTCTGGCACACCGTTAGGTAGAAGCAAGGGAGATGTTCAGCCTCTAGACATGGAAGGAAAGGAGAATGGCATAGAAGCAACCTAGACACCAGTACAGGCTGGGGACTGACCTTCTGGAGAGCAGCTCTGCGGAGAAAGACCTGGGTGTCATGGTGGATGATAAGTTGACCATCAGTCAGCAGTGTGCTTTTGTGGCCAAGAAGGCCAATGGGATCCTGGGGTGCATTAAGAAGAGCATCTCCAACACATCGAGGGAGGTGATCCTGCCCCTCTACTCAGCCCTGGTGAGGCCACATCTGGAGTATTGTGTCCAGTTCTGGGCTCCACAGTATAAGAGGGATGTGGAGCTGCTGGAGAGAGTCCAGCGCAGGGC
>NW_010580527.1:4136-25268 GCF_000705375.1 Tinamus guttatus | reverse complement strand
CTCTGGAGATCTTCAAAACCCGCTTGGATGCAGTCCTGTGCCACGTGCTCTAGGTGACCCTGCGTATGCAGGGGAGTTGGACTAGATGATCTCTAGAGGTCCCTTCCAGCCCTAAGCATTCTATGATTCTATGATTCTATGAACCAATAGAACACTTAAATTAACTGATGTTTGACAGGGATTTTGTGGGATACAGGAAGAACCACATTTCTAGCTCCTGGTCAGAAATTATAGTAAATACTTTTCATTTTGCAACATTTCTTTTATATGCATAACAAGAATGAGCAGCGCATTGAATTTAGGCCTATTCATCCTCACTATGAAAAGTATCTAATCAAATCCATCAGCGAAGTAAAATTTGTTGGAAGAAACATTATTTCATCAAAGTGGCACAGTCAAAAAAAAAAAAAAAAAACAACTCCTGGGCAGATAAGTCCTTCTTTAGGTTCTCCTCTAAAAAACCTCACCTTCCTAAAAAAGCTTTAGACCAATACGGATATGTAGCTTTGAGTGTTGTATGTGAAATGTATAGCACCAGATTACACCTATCTAATAGACAGCTCTACTCAAAAGCTTTTCCATGATTTCTCTCTCTGCTGCTTCTCTTTTATACATGATGAACCCTCCTTGACAATCCATGACAAAGGCCTTCAAGTTTCTCCTTTGCAGTAATTTTTACTGTCACTTAATTCTTGAGTTTTTTTTTTTTAAATCATGCTAGAAAAGGCAATGCTGAGAAGATGTTACAGTTGCTGATCCTAGTAAAATTGGAAATAATATCTCAGCCATCCCCATACTTCATGATATCAGTTACACAGTCCCCCGAGTCTAAACAAGTCTTAATCATAACCTCCTAATTAGCCTGAGGCATGAAGTGGCCATCTGGGGACATGTTCAACTCTGTTTTAGAAGCAAGAAATTTGACTGTTCTTGCATTATTGTGTGAGACTAAATTATGGGCTTCTCTTTAGCTCTTGAGAAAAGCAGCTCCGAACTGTTGACTAAGTCAAGCTGGTGACAGCCAAGCCCAGTGCTATCCAATTGCACTGTGGGGTTGTCCCTTGCTTTCAAGCACCTGAGTAGGAAGGGTGGCACAGAAAGCTCTCACAGACGCCCTTACTGATGGATACTAAGGACTATTTTGGCCTCATCGCAGTTTCACCTGCCCTTCAGTTTTCATGCTGCCTACTAGGCTATTTGATTGCTGCAGATCTCCTGATCCAGTCAAAGGGGCTTTTTCTCTCTCACTTTCTACCGGTCAATATGGCACACATTCCCACCTCAATTATGGAGTGCCCAACTGCATGGCCATCCATTTCCTTCCTTTCTGCTTGTTTGACCATTATGTTTGCCTGTTGGACCAACAGGCAAAATCTGTAACTGCATGTAGCATTCCCTATAGAGAAAAATGAGCAGAATTTAGAAAGGCATCTGTGGAGGTGGGGGGACCAGATGGACAGTACTAGCCCATTTGGGCCATCTTACATCATGACTGGGATGCACTGAGGTGGGAGGGCGGGTAGAGGAGGGATTATGTTTTGGCATCCAGAGATGAAATCGCCAGTTATTTTCCATGGTTTCGGATGAATAATCTACATACAGCTCCTTTCACCAACTCCCATTTAACCCCTGCCTTTTCTTATTCCCTTCACATTTCTAAGACCATTTTCTATGTCACCTCTCACAAAGATTCCCTGTCTTTTGAGTGATTTAAGTGTTCCTGAACATTTCTGTGAGAAACGGGCACAGACCAAGGATCTGATGATACGCTCCTGCACACAGCAGCATGTGCTCTTTTCCCCTGCTCTGTCCCAGGGAAACACTTGCACATGCATTTTTGTATGCACCTCATCAGTGCACAGAAAAGGCTTGTTTGGCCAGCCCAGCAGGATATCATTATCTGTTTTTCTTTGTGCCTTTTTCTCTGAAATGCAACATGCTTCTGATCAATACAGCTTTGGAAGTGAGAGATAAACAGTAAGCTATAGGTGTCTGCAGCTCCAGGGAAGGAGCTCTCTGATCCTACAGCTCTTACTGCCCCAAACAGTCATTAAACAGTTTGCTGCCTCAATTTACCATCTATTTGCTATTCATAATACCACCAGAGCTGGAGCTGACTACAGTGTAAGCACCTATTTGCTAGTTATAGCATGACCTGGGAGAGGAAGGGCCAAATAAGCCTCCTAGTGACAACAAATCGTCTCTATGCTAAACCATGTCTAACAGGATTTAATTTTTTTTTTAAAAAAAGAGAGAATGTTATCAATGTGACCAACTGCTAGGAATTACTTTTGTATAGATGATTCTACACCACTAGATCATGTATTTGAAAGGGTTGCTGATAACCCCAGAAAGAAAGATCCACTGCTTCTCTAGGGCAGGAGACAGGAATTTCTCATCTAAATGACGGAAATGAGGATGGATGGGTGCTCTTGTGTTCTTGGAACCTTGCTCTTGCCACTTGCTTTTTCCAACTATGTCTCAGGTCCGCCCTGGGAGCAAGACCCAGCTGTCCGTTTGGCTCCTTCTCTCCACTCAATTTTCCACTGAAGAAGAGGCAGCTCCACAGATGGGGGGAACCCCATGTTCCAGTCAAGATCAGGGTCCAGCTTCTCTGAGAGCTTCTACCCCTGCAGACCAACACAGGCTGAGCTGTGCCTACTTATCCCTCAGTGACAGGCCACCTTTGGAAGTGACAGAAAAGCAAAAATGGGCAGAAAGTGTAAAGCAGAATCTACCACTTGACAAAGCAAACCTAGAGATGGTATTTTGAGTTTGAGTAATGCTGAAATTGGTTTGCATAACTGATATGTTTAAGATGCAGAGCTAATGGCAGAAACATAGTAGGTATTTATTATTATTATTTATCATTTTTCCTTATATTTCAGATGAATCTCTGATCCAAACCCAGCATTTACATGAACAGGACAGGTGATTTGAGTGAATTAGCCCCTGAAGAGATGACTGTAAAGTAATCAGACAACCACATAAAGTCTGACCAAGCTGTTAAAATAACTCAAGGTGAAATCTCCCCTTCCAGTCCCCAAATTTCCTGTGATGGGAGTATACAAGAAAAAGGCCACCCTTGCAGAAATTCTTCCTAGGCTTTTACGCTAGATATAGTGCATATAATGGCCATGACCTCAGGAGTTTAGCTAGAGTCCTGTGAAAGAGACTTCTTTCACCATTTAGAGCAACCAGATAGAAATAACAGTTTAGAGTTGTTGGAGTTTTTGGAATGATGCAAACTTGACTATAGGATATACATTTGTGTTTGTGGTTTCATTTTAATTTAAGAGTAGGCAAACAGTAAGTCAGGCTGAGCTTCAAGTAAAATTGTTTAAAATATAAATGAGATTTTCAAAGATATTATCTTCAAATCTCTCAGAATGGACAAATTAATGAAAATTGAAAAAGAAACATGCAGCCAATGGAATGGACTAAATGACAATCCGTGACAATCCCTAAAATGATAATCCATGTGTAAAAGACAATCCATTTGTATTTTTTCACCTATACTGTCATATCAGGAGACTTTCCTGAAGGAAGCCTGAAGAAGCAAAGCAGAAAAGAAGAGAGACAATGAAAACAGCTTCTTCTTTTTTTTTTCCCCAAAAAGTAATTAGGAATCAGCCCACTGAATGATTTTACTCAGCTATGCATGTTTAGTAATTTAAAGAAGCAGCCTGAGAAGTGTAAATTATTGAGAATTTCTTACAGGGTAACAGTGACATGACACAACCCAGGAATCATTCATGTATAATGATATTTTAAACCTGCATTAATTTTTCACTTAACCATAATATGTTAATCTGCCCAAATTTTACAACACCTCTGTCCTCTAAACAGGAAATTTCTGCTTCTGCACACTGAAATTTGAAAGGAATTTGGTGTGAATTAAGACCAGTACATGAATAGTCTTTGATGCTGAGGATTTTTTTTTTCAAGAGAGACAAACTGAGAAGGTTTTATTGGGTTTGGAGGATGATAAAAAGAAAAGCAGAACACTGCACTATGGCAACTATAGCTCTGCACCTGCAGTGGGTCAGTGGGGTAAAACACAGATCATCTAGCAATCTCTTATCTTTACCATGCCAGCCAGGGCTGTGTCATACCTGTAACTACAAACTGGATTTAGGAATTTAGAAAATATACCTCCACATCAGTTGACTTCTACCTTTCCCAATGATTTTTTTCTCTGCTGCGTCTTGTTATTCCTGTAGTAAAGCTCAGGGTAGCGAACCAGAGCATAGGACAAAGTGACGTACTGAAACAGGAAAAGAGATACTTGGCGTATACCGTTATGTATGTCAAGCTTTCCGAAACGTCCAAGACAAGGTCTCTCTTCTTTTTTGAAGCAGCTTGGGGCTGTTCTGCATGCTCCCTATGCTCTTTATTCCTCACACATACATTTTTACTTTCTCTCTGCCTCAGATCCTGACACATCCAACCTGAAGTACCTCCCACTTATTCCTATGTGACTATCAGTACCATGTATCCTGCACCCACAAATCCTCCCACATCCATTTCCATCAAAGCCTACTCCCATGCAATCCCTTAAACATATCTCCCTAATCCTGTGGTCTTGATTCAGCTACGCTTTCCTGGCACCCACTAGGGTCTATGGCATTCCTAGATAGATACCCTCCTGCATCTTCTGAGGGAATTGCATCATTTTTTATTCTCATCTGTCCAGATTACGTGAGCATGTGGTGGAAAACATGAATGGAGATAGCTAAACGGGGTGGGACACGTGATTAAATGCCAGTATCAACAGCAGGTTCCTTTTTCTGCCCGTGTGAAGAAACAGCAGCTCTGGAAGTCTGAACAGAAGGAAATAAGCATCTTCTATACTAATAGAGACATCTAAAATAATGCAGAGAACTAACTCCTTAAAAGAGTCTCTCCACTGCTCTGGGAGGGGATGCAGGGCTGATAGGATCCACTGCAGCCTTCAGCATTATAGATGAATAAAGTCCGGTGAGGTGGATCTCACCCCTACAGTTTAGTGTACGTGACCACAGCACGCTTTGGATACTCTTTGACAGCCTGATGTTTCAGCACAAACAGAAATGCACTTCGGAGGAAGGTATTTTCAATTAGGCAGATGATGTTTGCAATTTCACTTGAATTGAAATCACTAGGGAGTTCACTGCAGTGTTGAACTCCCTTGGTAATAAAAAAAGACAGCACAGACATAAATATTTTTAAAATATATACAGGTAATTCCAAAGATGCTGCCCACAAGAAGGTGGAATTTATCTGTAGATTTGGGCAAAGAAATAGTCTCTGATAGAGTTGTGCTTTACATGGAATTTGGGGAACACTTGCCAGGCCACTGCTTCCCCCCGATTTTGGATCCATTAGCCTTACTTCTCCATGCATAGACTAGATGAGGTCTCATGATAGCATGGGGGGAATGCTAGCAAATTGCAACAGGTAACCACAGTGGAAGGAGAAGTCTGCTTTTGAGCTCAACACAGACCTGAAACTAAGGTTGGATCTTTTGTAGCCCCTCAAAGTTCCAGACAAGCGTCTTATCCAAAGACGGGTTTTGGGTTTTGTATTTTAATCAATTTTATGCTTGCTGTGAGTGTTCCTCTCTTTAAGATGGAGATCTCTGTGGGGCTCTGCCCATTTTTATTACCAGCAGAACAAGCTATTATAATGCACTCTACTTAGGGACTATATCTGGAAATTTTCAGATGCTGCAGGAAATAATTGCCTATTTTGAATTTATTACACCACAGTCTCCTCTGAATTTACTACTCCACAGTCTCCTCTGATTCTTTTTGTTCCCTGCCTGTAATTCCTTTTTTTTTTTTTTTGTAATTCTATGGATTTTTTTCAAAACAGTGAAACTTGGTTCCTTGAAGGACTACTTTTGAGATTTGGTGATAACGTGCAGTAAAAGCAGAAATATTGGAACTGATAGCTCTAGTGTTAAAACAAGAACCCTGCAGATATACTGTCCTCAGGGAAGGTCCATTCACTTCATGTATCCATGTTTTCCCTCGTTCTGTCAAAACTTGGATTGATGAAAGGCAGCTGAGAATACTTGGCACCACAATATTCAGCTCAAAGTGAAAAGAAAAAATCTTTTTTTTTTTCCTGGGATAAGCTGGTTGAAGACTGTACATGAGAAAAGGCAACAAGTCTCTAAGATGATGAAAGAAAATATGTGTGGTTCGACATCTTCTAGTTAGTTTTGTAATATTTATACAGTATTTATACAATGCTCAAATTATTGCCTATCTTTTCTAAGAGGATGTATAAATTAAGTTTTCACTTTGAGTAACAACAAGATATGCAAATTAGACAAAAAAAAAAACCCATCTAGATGACTAACTGACTGAAAACTAACTAGGTTTTTAAAAACGCAGGTTGACTGGCTGTTCCTTATTTGGGGCCATACAGGCAAATCTATCTCTGGGAAAATCCCCTTTCTGTCGAAGTCAGCACTTTAACAACAGCACTTTAAGAATGAACATATTTTTACAGAATAATTTTTCCATTAAAAAAAAATCCACAATCTGGCTTTCCCAATAAAAGTTTTGAAAACAGCAGCATATCTTCCAGTCAACTCTTTTTATAACCGATACATCTATAGTATAAAAATGTAGTATAAAAAGATTAGTTTGGGCATGAAATGCTTCATATGTGGGGTAGAGACATCATGAACCAGGAACACATGTACACTTGCACATGCAATTTTAATGCTAATGTAAGAAACAGCATTTTAAGCTCTGTATTCACTGCAAGATATCAAGAAGTGGGGCTATGCTGCCATCAAGTGGACATATGCTGAATTTTAAATGTCTTCCAGGAGTGATAAAGATAACTATTTCAGGGCTGTAATAACGAGTTTGGAGGTTCTTGGCTCTGCATTAACCCAGCTGATAAATTACGCACTAACAGTGTAACACGACAGATTTGCCAGTGAAACTCTGGGAAACGTCAGTCATCATAATAACAAGGGGAAAATATACACTCTTCACAGCTATGACCAGATGATATTTAAAATCCCCAGTCATAGGGGAATCCAGGCAGTTTTAGGGCTAGTATGTGAATCTTGGGGTCCTTTCAAAGTTAACCTGAGGATCTGCCTCTAAGAAGCCTGGCTCTTACAATGACACAAAAATATTTTTTAATATCTACAATCAGACAGAAAGTCATGCCAAAAACAAAACAAACAAACAAAAAAACCTCAGAACTGCAGTCCAGAATTTTGGTCATGGTCCAAAAGTTTGGTCTGTGTGAGCATGTTCTGCTTCATACAATTTTCACCATTTTCCAGAGTTGTACTGCAAAGCTTAGCAAGCTCTCCTGTCTTTATAGTCAGTTCCCGGTGAAAAAAAGATCAGTGCAGCTCATCGAGATACTCTGGTTCTTTTAACCTGGAAAGGCTGCTTAATGACTACCCTCATTTTCCACAAGGGCTTTATGGAACAAGCAAGCTTCACGCTTTTTACATTTATTTCTCAGACAAGAAAAAAATAGATCTTTTAAAGCAATTATGGGAACAAAATTTAACTTTTGCCTCCATTCACTAGCACTATTTTCTACACAGACTAATGAAATATGAGGCATATTCACTAGCACTTTTTCCACAACGCTCTCACTAAAAATCAACATTTAAAAAATGTGCGTGTGGACAATATTGCCCTCTAGAGGCAGAAATAAAGTTTGCAGCATTTAATCCAATAGTGTATCATCTGTAAATCACATTCGCAAAGTAAAACAAATAAGACCTACCAAATCCAAGACAATCAGAATTGATAAATCATTCCCTACAGAGAACATTAATGCCTGTGAAATTTATTTAAAGAGTGTATTGTGTTCTTATATTCAGGCAGAAGAGATTTAATGCTACGTGTATATAGAGGCCTATTTTTACATTTCCCTATCAAAACACACATCAACAACTTTCCATCTAAACTACGCACTATCAAATTCAAAATACAAGGAATGCTTTTTTTTTCATTCAGAAGTAAACACATTTATAACGAAAACACACGTACAGGCAAGTGCTAAAGCTGGAAATCGAACGTGGTATGCTTGGAAACCAAATAACAGAGAGGGTCATCACTGACTTTGCTGCTTTCCTCCCCTTTTTTCAGACAGCCAGATGCGAGGTTGCCAAAGCAATTCAGGCATCTCTGTCAATGACAGAGGGTCTAGGCCTCCTTGCACAGATTACTCCTACGTACAGGCTGGGAAACACGCAATTCCTCCTTGGAAACGAGGGAAACAGAGAACTAAGAGAGGGTTGCGTTCAAATCCCCAAACACCGGGAACCAAAGAGCTCTGCTGGGAGTTGCAGGCGACCAGACTCCCCCGGCTAAGCCCAGTAGCATCAGCACCACAATGAGACCTTCTACCCTAAAAGGCCCTGTGCTGTGTATCTTCTGGTGGAAAACCATGCTAACTGGTGCTGAAGAGCTGCTACCTTCATCAGGAGCCCCATAAGGTACAGCAGCCACTGGCAGAGGTGGAGCACAAGGCACAGCCATCCCTCACAGCTGGGAAGGGGAGCCCGAAACCATCTTGCAGCAGGACTTTTCTCCCACTGCTGAAACGTCCCTTGTGACACACTGGTGTCCCCAAAGTGGTCCAGCTCCTTACATGGTACCAAAGCAGCTTCAGACTTTGGTTTGAATAGAATAGCATGTGTACTTCTTACTAAAGTTATGATTTGCAGTGGTGGAGAGCAAGATGTTTTAAAAGCTTTGCACTCTTTTTCTTATCACATATACTGTGGCTGGTAGGAATTTATTTCCACACACATGCACACCCACACTCAAAAAAAAAAAAAAAAGTACATGTTTTTTAGGTTAGAAAAGCATCCTGCGTCTTCTTTGACGTTCTTGTAGAACGTCAGTCCAAATAGCCTTACCCTACAGATTTGACTGTTTCAATTCCAGTCCTAAGGCCCATATACATCCTACTTAACTTTTAAAAGTCCTCCAGGGATATCTAGACATGGTCGCTGCCCTCCTGCTCCCTGAGCTGTCATCTAGGCAATGTGTCCATGCTCCTTTCTGAGCAAATGAGGGAAAAGCAGAGATGCAGTGGGAAGATGATGAAGGCTGGGTCAAGCCCAAATTTTGTTCCAGCTGCATGTGCTGAGCAGGTCATGGGCTTTTCCTTAGTGTACTTATAGCCTGCAGCACCTATTTTAGCAAGTCTGCCACAGTCACAGCAGAGGCACCTCTGAAGAGCACTTTGGATTCAAGGGCCTAGTTACCTCCCAGATACACTTTGCTCCACTAGCCCCGGTGACTCAGGTGGCTGCCAAAGGACTCTGTGCCTCACTGCATTTCTTTGATGCTGCAAAACCCAGGGTTGCCACAAAAACAGCCTGCCAGCTGTGAATCCACCACGCAGCGCGGTGCTTTCTTCCAGGCTTTTAGACTGATTTGGACTGTATTTACACAAGTAATTTACACAAATAATCAGGAATTGTTTCTGTAGTGGTCTCTCGAGCTGTGCTAGTGTAGTCCTAGCTTCAATGAGACTGGTTGTAAGGCCCGAGTTGCCAGTATTTTTGTGAAATGCAGGGTCCTCTTCTGATGGTTTTGACTTGCATTCATCTAAGCACACACTATATCACCGCACTGCTTCGGGACTTTATTATTACCAAGATCATTAACCCAGCAGTCGCTTTCTGCAGCGCTGCAGCCCCAGCAAGAAGCCCATGCTCCTGCTCACTCGATGCGTGCTGGCTCTCACCCCTGGTGCGGGAAGCTCCCATGCTCTGTGCCGTCCTGCTCTTTTCAGGATCCCGTGTTCAGCCGAGCTCAGCACTTCAGTTCTAGCTTTAGGCTCCTAACTGCCTTACTGGGTCTCGGGCATCCTTCTGCGCTCGTGTGTGATAAGCTTAGAATAACACTTCATTCCCCAGCAGGTATTTCCTTTAATCTCATCCGAAGTGTTGTCCATATGACTATGCTTTCAGAGAAAACTCTATTAAAGATATAAGGCAGTCTTAATTACTACAGCTTAATTACTTTCAATGAGCCAATCATCCTACACTGATATGGAATTTGACCTGAGAAGAATTTCAGATAATCCTCTAACATCACCGATATTATATCTTATATCTAGGTTATGCAATGATGAGGCTTGACAGTATCCTCTAATCAGATGAGGAGCATGACCCTGAAGAATTCAGACACTGAGCTGCTTCTCTGACAGTATAACATGCCAGCTTTGTTTTCAGGAATGCACTTGCTAAAATAGCTTCACCGGGCTGCTGGCTTGTTTCAGTTATCCCAGTGACAATTTGCCTATTAGGGAAATTGAAAAAAAATAATAATACAAGTGTCAAGAGTTCAGGATGTACTACCCCAGAACTAGGTATGAGTTTCTGGCCTTCAAGACAGCTGTCTTGCAATCAGCACTGAAGCTGCAAACACAAATAAGAGAGTACAGATCCTTATTAAAAAAAAAAAAAAAAGCTGGACTGAATCATCAAATCTGTTGAGAATATGCCTTCCATTTAATCAAAGGAAATATTTAGGCACTAGCAGTATTCAGAAGCTACAAATTAAGTGGTGCTTGTAGGCAGTGATTATGTTTTCCACTTTTCTTGTATTCACATAAATGTGTGCATACTATGAAGCGTCAGAAGGAATCAGGGAGGGCGATTACCTCATGGTATAGAGCAGCGTGCCGTCATCCTCGAGGCGCAGAAGCTTGTTTGGAGTTGTCATGTTGTGAGCAATGGACTTCTTGCCGTTGTGGAAGAAGGTGTCGGGGGTCCAGATCTTGCTGGCAAGCAGATTGTTGAGGGGCAGGCGCTGCATGGGCCCTTTGAATCGAAGCCTTTCGTCCTTCCAGCTTTGCCGGAAAAAAACGTCAATGGTGTATTCCTGGCAGCAAGAAGTAGATATATTATTGCAGGGGTCTGATCAGAAGTAGTGGTTCTGCAAATGACTTTAGTAAGGAAACATAAGCAAGTTAGGAGCCGCGGTTTAGCGCTTACCATTTCTGTGTCTGACACGGGACCAAAACTGGTAACATAGATGTCTGTTTTCACCTGAGTTATTCTCTCTGTAATAAATACAGGTTCTGAGTCAGTAATTACACTAAAGCACACATACCTGTTCCTGATGCACTTCCCTCTTAACAGCTTTTGCATCATCTAACACCTACCCACCCAAAATCTGAAATGAAGAAGGTATTTGAGGAGGAATCGGATCCTCAATCAAATATCTACCTGTTTTAGAAGACAGACGATGCTCTCCTCTTATAGCCAGAGGAAACGAACAGGCCCTTCTCAGGTGAATTCCTCAATTCTTCTGACCAGCTTAGATGCTTACTACAGGCTGAGATGAAGTGTACCTTAGAAGGGCCTATTTTATCCCCACTGACTTGGGTGATTTGCCCAATTGCAGACATCTATATTATAGATGTCTAAAGATGGGTGAAATTAATTCTACCCTCAAGACTCTGAGTCTTTCTGGCATCTTTTCAAATCCAGGACTAATTTAATTTAAGGGCAGAATTTTCAGAAGTTTGTTACATAAGATAGGAGCATCGAGCCCTATTTTCAAGCATCTCTGAGTAAAGTGAGAGAAGCAGGAGAGAAAGCACTGAAAGCAATGTGTTGGTCTCACAAGACGAAGGGGGTGGGGGTAGCCAGAATAAAAAAGGGCCAGGAAGAACATAACAGATGGTTTACACATGGGGAAAAGATGAGAGAAATCTGGGGGAAAGAGAACTGAGGAAGGGCTCAACAAGGTTAGAATGGCAAGTAACTATTCACATGTTACATTTCTAAAATAGCTGCTATAGAGGTTATCTAAATGACGTATCAATACAGAGTCATTGCAGCTATCTAAATATGGATGGTTTAGGTTTTTTTTTAAAAACACATTTTTTGTCACTGGCGTAATTTCATACATGCTGACCATCAGGGAACCTTAAAGCAACCTGCAAACACCCTGCCTGGCTCACCTTAAAAACAAAGAGTACAAAACAACATCAGTAAAAAAAAAAAGCAAGCTGCATTCAGCTACAGCAGGCATGTATCATGCAAGCCTAATCCACCCTCAAATGGCTTCAGTGAGTGATAAAAAGTCTCCAGGGACCTTTGCACCCATTTGCAAGGAGAGGCTATATTCTGCTCTACATTTAGCTAATTAAACACCTCTCTCTCATTAGGGCCTGTCCCAAGGGCAGGTACCCACACAGGAGGGCATCAGGGGATGCCTAAACCATCCAGCAGCACAAACCAAATGTTGTTCTACCTCCCAGTCCTGGGCGCAGTCGGTTGTCGTAGCCGTCCAGCAGGCCGTCCAGGATCCTGGTGAATATGGTAATGTTGTCATTGGTGTCCTCCTTCCCCGGAGCTGTTGGCATTTGTGAAAACCTGTTTTACACAGATAAAAGGAAACATGTCAAAGGCTGTGCCTGTCTCAAAAGGCTTCCTCTGGGCAGCGTAGTTTGCAGGAAACTTCATCTCCGAGACCCCACTCTCTCCCCTGCCTGCTCAGGGGCTCACGGCCCTGGGGCCTCCGCTTCCCTGGCGCTGGCTCTGGCACATGTCCATCCCTTTCAGGGAGCAAATTCAGCCCTAAAGCTAGCAAAAGCTCTGATTTGTATTATTTTTATTTTTATTATTATTATTTTCTCAGGTTAGCTCTCCACTCATTGCAAACTTCATCAGCTCACAGAGGGGCTCTGTGAGCAGCACAGTTTTGCCTACAGAGGCATCTCCAGGCCAGCATGAAGGTACCTTTAATCCTTAAGTGCCAAATAGATTCTCATCTCCACAGTTTATGCAATTCCTTCCCAGAATGTACTCTATGCTGATGAACTCTAACTTCATTTGAGGATAAAGAACTCCCATGGCATTTAAATATTCCACTGTGGATCATAAGGACACCTGAAAAGAATACTGCAGTACCAAAAATATAGTCCTTCATCCCTCCTTCCTTCTTCATAAATTACCCCTCCCTTACAGTACACAAATAACAACGTGTAGTGGACTTCATCCCATATATTTCAGGCCAAGTCTATATTCCCCCCCTGCTCGGTACGAACACTTCTTTAACTTCAGTGATATGTCCATAAGTATTTCAGATATGGTCCTTTAGGCAAGCAAAACATCCATGGTTTGTATGTTTGTTTGCTTGTTTTTTTTTTTGAAAAAAACAACTTGTCTGCTCAGGTATCAGCAGATCAGACCAACCTACGATTTTGGCTTGCATAGAAAATACCCACAATGTTATTCCTGGTATCTGCAGTGATACAGCTCATAGCACAACCATAACTTGCATTTTTAGATCTCTTCGATTTTCATTTTCAGATGCTCAGGAGAATCCCCTGCACACCAATGCCTTGGCTTACCTAAATAACAGACAGCAGTCACAAAAGTTTATCTATAAACATGCTTCATCCACAGCCAGCAATGACTGTCTCTTGAGATAGCTAGTGCTTATTCAAATTTCAGCTTCTGCTGAAACTGCTAACAAATGTTGCAGCTGAGACGGAGGGCATGTCGCCCCACTAAGAGCCATATTTCCCTCACACACAGTGCCAATACACAGAAGTCACTTGAACTCAAAACGTCCTGAACTGGATATAAACCAGTGACCTAAAGATATAACAAGAAAAAAAAAACATATCTTCTTATTACTAATCTCCAGTGAAATAAATCAGTATGTAAATAGAGACTCTCAAAGCATTCCACCAGTGAAATAAATCAGTATGTAAATAGTCTCAAAGCAGAATAGCCTGCCTTGCGGAATGCTTTTAAAATACAGAGTAGGATTTATAAAAAGAAAGATGAGGGACCTCTGTCTGATTTTACTTGTTCAAGGTTTACACTGAAAATGACTTCCCTGACACCCATGCAATCAGCTAGATATAGTCTGGAAGTTTTAAGGACATGAGATGTGGCACACCAGGAGCTGCTGGTGACCACGTCCCACCTCAGAGCCAAGTCCAGGTGCAGGGATCCCCATCCCTGCTTCAGTTCCCCTTATAGTTTGTGCTCTTCCAAAAAATAAAGGGTTTCAGAGCCTCTCAAGAAAGGGAACAGGTCAGCACTGCAGGCACAGGGCCTGTGGCGATTCCCAAAATGCTGGAGCACATGCAGGAGCCGGGCAGAGAAGGGACCTGGTAGCATGAGCAATGCCATCGCTGCTGTGACACCTCCACAAATGCAAAATGAGCAGAGCCCAAATGCAGTCAGGAGCTCTCCTTTCCTGCAGGCAGAGGCATGCCTAATAGTTTCACCTGTGTTTCAGGCTATTCCACCTCTCCATGGTCTAAAGACTGAATTAACTTTCAGTTTTCGTTGCTGCAACCACAGTTTATAGCAGGTAACCAAGACAAATGACATTATGGATTATGTTTAACAAAGATGATGTGTAGTTGAGCCAGCACATGCAAAATAATTGAAGAGCTCTCTAGACATCCATGCACACTGGACCATTCAGGAAAACAGACTACATCCTTTTTTTTTTTTTTTGTCAAATGTAATGAAATGGAGTCGCTGTGTTAGAGCTTTAGTTGTAGGCAGCAGCCTAATGAATATGGAGAGGGGACATAAGTTACAGAGGTTCTTCCTATTCAGTGACAACAGCTAATGTAATGGTAAAACGCTAGAATACTGCTTGCATTCCCTATCATTTATTTTTAGTTTGTTTCCATAAGAGAAAACAGGCGTGCATCACGCAACCTGCCTGTCCCACCCTATCAACCTATGGACCCACTTCCACGCGCCAGCGCATCTGACAGAGGCCGAGAGATCAAACTCTATCTCACTCTTTCAAGTTTCATAAGGAGCAGCGGTTGGACAAGAGGAGAGCGACCCAAATTAGTGCCTCATTAAGTAAAAACGAGAGGTCAGCAGGCAGCTATTCCCCTTGGCCCACCGACAGGGCCAGTCAGCACGCATGTGGCTCAAAGCCAGCCTCAGCAAAAACAGCCCACCTCCTCGACAGCAATTAAGGACAGGAAAGAGGCTTTCCTATGCTTTTCCCAGCATAGAAAAGATGCTGTGAGATATGGAGCGCAGAGGGAAAGTGCAGCTCTTACTAGGGACACAGATTCTAGGGATGCTACTAGGGAGCTGGGAGTATTGCAAGGGACGGTGCAGGGAGGGGCGCAGAAATCAAGCTTTACTGGTTTCTCTGCTCCTGGAAAAACCTTGTAGTTTCAGTACATAAGCCTGAATTCAAAGCTAATTGCATGCAGAGGCAAGATTTCCACTGAGCTGCTTTTGTAGGGAAGGGGCAGAATATGACTAGTTCTCACAATCCTTTCCCATATCTAGCAGGAGTTGCTTCTTGACTATATACGCCTTGCATAAAAACAGTGTATACACCTCACATACTTGCATATCTACAAGAAAGCCTAATTAACAGATGGAAAAAAAAGAAAAAGGATAGAGAAATGACTTAGGATGAAGCATCACAGAAAATGTGTACTTCATCTGTACAGCAGCAATCCAATTTAGATTTGGCAGATTACTCAAAAAAGGAGGCATCTGATGCTGAATTACAGAGAAATGTCAGCATTTCTCAAGTTACATTTGTAGATGGATCACTGTTTGTCATTAGGACAAACTTTTTTTTCCACAGAAAAATAAGCATTTGTTTTATATTTTTGCAATTTCTGATAAAATAGCAATTTGTGTTTTGGAGTAAGTGCTGAAGTTGTCTTTTATGACATAGGTATATTAAATACATTATATACATTTCTGTTTATTAGATACTGTAGCTTTATGAATAGTGGTAAAACAATGATATCCTCAATTAATTATTGCCTATTGATTAGTTATTGACTATTGTCATTCAACAACCAAAACTGTTTTTTTTTTTCCCAGTTTTTTTTGTTTGACAGTCCTGGAATAAAAATAAACCAATTAAAAAAAAAACATTTGGGAGATGCTAAAAAAAAATCAAAGATAATTAAATTAAAAGCTTATTACAAAAATAAACTAAACCAACTAGGAATACTTTTATTTAATATTGCAATTTCTGGATGACCGAAAAAATCAGAAGCCACAGAAAGCATGATCAGTGTAATGCCAGGTAACTCCCCAAAGATGCTCAGTTCCCTCTTTTGATGAGTTCATCATTTACCGTGTTAAACATCAATGCCTTTAGTACCATTTAGTCAGACTCTTGACAGATACTATTCATAGCTTAGCTGCATTAAGAGCAAAATGTATTCATAGATATTTCATCATTTTTCCCAAAACTTTGAAAACATAAAGGAAGTTATTTTGCTGGAAAATAACTAGGAAATATTTTGCATTATTTTCTCTGTCTCTTAAGAGTAGTTTCCAATAACTTGCTTTAAGAGGATCAGAATTAAACCAACACTTAGGCAAATAAACAGTTTGTGAAGAAGACATTGAGAAGGCTTTTGCACACTCTTCCAACACTGTCACCTGGCCAGATACCACAGGAAATGGATACACTTTTTAAAACGAGCTTCTTACAAGCCCTTTCCTACTGATTCTTGATATGTAAAACTTTTGATATTCTGTAAATCTCTGCAATGAAAATTTAATTCTTTCAAATCAGATAAGAAGAATAGAGGAGAGGACTGACTTTGGAAGTAATGAAACTTGAGTGGTCTTTGCAGATCCTTAAAGAATAATCTCATTCTTTCCTTTACCACGGGCAGTATTTTGCTACCTTCTGGAAATCAGCAATTTGTGAACAGTGGAGCTATTCTTCATGGGGCGATATCTCATAATCCTCATCCCCTGCACCTTAACGTCCCTTCCAATGTCTTGAATTTCCTCAGAGTTTCTGAACACTCCCAGGACCCTCAGCTCCTCCAGGTCCCTTACTTGGGAGGTTTGCTAGAGCTGCATGTGCCGCATTTCAGCCGTGCCATGCGCATGGAGAAGGAAATGTCATCAGGATAAAAATAAATTAAAAAATGGACAAGCATGACTGAATGGACATATGCTCATTCTCACAAAAATTGCCTAGAAATATGGGGAAGAACTCCCTAGCACCTGGCAGTAGTTGAAAGGGGATAACCCAGCAGAAGTAACAGTTCAGGGTGGCAGAGGCTAACAAAATAAATTCCACGGTCTGAGGGAGAGGTATGTTTAACCTAAATAGCAGGATTATGCTCTTAATGGTAGAGATTGTGAGCTAGTAGAAAAGTATGTGAAACTATATAGACACCCCACGGACTGAATTCTTACAGTGTACAGAAAACTCCCATGTTGGCCAGAGCTAGAACTAAGTGGAATCTTCTGCTTTCCACGTTTCTACTATTATATATGTTATTAGTAGATGCTTGAGGGAATCAGTTTATGGATGTTTCCCACTAAGACCTCTACTTATGTAAGTTGTGGTTACACCAATGACATCTGTCCCTACTCATCTGTGCTAGTCGGCCTCAAGTCTAGGGGCTCTACTCACTGAATTCAAAGGCAAGAAATTGGGCTCTGTCTCACCTGTAAACACTCTGATATATTTTGTTCTGAATGATTCTCTAGCACGTTTACTTTCAATACAATGGTGAACTGTCTTGAAATACTACGGTAAAATATCTTCACCAGTAGCACTATACAACTCAAGACTTAAGTTAAACAAGCCTGAAAAAACTTTGACTTGTGCTGGACTGTTTATGCAGAATTAGGTTTGTAAAATCCTTGAACCAGCTGTCATGTGGGATTCACATACTGTTCTCCGTTGCTCTATACCTCTGAATTTCAATTCAATGATTTTTTTTAAACAAGTCTTCCAACCACACTTATAATGCTTCTCTGCAGTCTACTGATGTAGACAATCCTCGACAGTCATTCCATATTTATGTTAACCATTAATCAGAGACTTTTGCTGAGATTTCTGAAGTAGCCTAGGAGACTGAGATGCAAAATTTCTGTTTATTTTACCAAGTATTGTGCATCAAAATCCCCCAAAGTGGCTTTGACTATGGCAGCAAAAACCTGTATTTATGATTTAATATAAATAGAGATTGGCTGTGGAATATGAGAGACAAATCTCTGCCTTCATCTTGTAGCTCTACTAGTATTTTGCTTTTAAATACGAGCTCATTTGACCAACCATTTTTATTTAGCACACTGCAAAATACACTGAAACGTAACAGCACATTCCAAACACGGATGAAGCTAATAAAGAATCTGGTGGCAACAGTATATATAACTAGCACAGGACTCTGGATTGCAGCAGTTAGTGTACAAGGCTACATGTAAATTGTACCACTCTGTCCTGAAGAGTCAGTCCCAAAGCACTTAGCAAATTACACTGAAACTGCTTCTGCCTCAGAAACGGGGAGGCTGGAACAGCTTCTGTCTTTTGAGCAGGGTCAAAATTCAGCCCCCAGGCAGCATGCGAATATGCGGTAAATTGGTGCTGCTTATCTCTGCAGGCCCTGACTAAAATTGCTAGATCGGAAATGGGGGGGCAAGGGGAGGAAGGTTACGTGATAATCCCATTTTAGTGTGTAGAGGCTTTCTGACTAATTTACAGAAAACAAGCATCCTATTTTCTCACAACTGTCCTGTTCCAGTTATCGGATGTGCTACCGGTCATGACTCCTACCTGGGACCTGGAGTCATTTTTCACTTTCCAGCAGAAACCAGGCAGTTAAAACCCCTCTTCAGCAGTTTTACATATCCATGCTTCTGCCAGAATGAGTAACGCACATCAAGAAATTGAGTGTCATCTGCTGAGCCCCACAGCAGAAGGAGTGTGCAAAGCTACTGATACTTGCTACCTTTTGCAGGCTCAAAAGAACATCAGGAGGGTCCTAAGGTTACTACACTCCTAATAGTTTCCTCCAGACAGCAATGATTTTGTAAAGCACTACCTTATCAAGACAAGCTAAAAACAAGTCCCACCTTATCTAAGTCCTCTTCATTTCTATCATAGACAAGTCCTGATCTCCTCTCCCGGGATCCAGCGAGCGTTTTGCCTTGGATCACAGGATGCAGCTCTTCCAAGGCAACCCTTGCAGCTGTTTGCAGTGTGCAGCCCCAGCTGTTCACGCACTGCGCTGTGGTCACACGGGGCTGCGCGTCTACGCAAGGTGCACGGTGGAGACCCATCTCCAAGTTTCGCCTACCCTATGCACAGCCACCCCTCAAAGTTTGGTCTTTCTTCTAATTCTAATCCAGAAAGGATCACTTTGGTTGAAAAAGCAAACTGACTTGCATCTACCTTTTAATACCCTGCTGCGAGAAGATACAATGTGTTTACATGTGGGAAAAAAAAACAATTTGGGAAGATTTTTTTTATAATGCAGCAAAATCATAAACAATTGTTCTCTTCCATAGAACTTGCATTTGTAGGGTCTTTGCTAAATAATGCTTTCTCTAGACTCATTTGCTTAGGGCTTAGGCTAACTTTGGTGGGTTCATGAAATCTCTGCGGTAAGGTAGAATATGTAAGTTGTTTTTTTTTTCTCTCTCTTCTTTTTCAAGAGCTATATCAGGCATATTTCTTTGATTTCGCTTTAAGAATACTTTAAATGCCTCAGGAAAGCAACCAAAGGGGGGAAAAAAAAGGAAAAAAAAGGAAACAATTCTTTGTTATGTGCTTCTGGAAATCAAATTTCCAAGCTGCCATTCCAAGCAGTAGAGGCTCTCCCGTACTTATTAAGAAGGCTGTACCAGCCAGAAGCACACTCCGAGCCCAGGGAGCAGAGTCGTGCTCTGCTGCCTGCAGCCTGCACTTGCCAGGTAAGGGGGAAGGTGTCAGCACTCCTCATCTCAGGCACTGGCAGTAGTAGGCACCACAGCCCTCCCTGCACCTTGCAATGCTCAAGACCACAAATACATACTACAGATATACAGAGATAGTGCATATACATAGTGTACGTATATAGTGTGCATATGTATGCATGTATCTAAAACACATACTTTGCCTATGTGTATGTGTATACACATACATCAAATATAGCATATATAGATACATGCACTATTTATTTATATAGCATATATCTGTATATATGCTATATATATACACACACATGCATATGCAAGAGCATCACCATCTGCAGGCCTGGCCTCTACCGAAGCTGCCCTGCAGGAGCAATATGGGACTAAATGACCAGCACGAGCCGGCTGAACCTGCGTACGGAAGATAACTGCTCCCTTTCTCCCAGCATCAGGGCACCAAGATCAAACACAAACCTGCTTGTTTTGTTCTGCTCTTCCACACCACACGGAGCCAAAGCTTTTGGCTTCTCTCAAAAACCCACAGCAAAAAAAAAAAAAAAAAAAGTCAAAAGCAATTGGCAACTTACCCGAAGTGACTGGCTAAACTCATGGAAACGCAGAAGAGGAAGAAGTTTTTGATCATGATAAAGCCAGAGAACATCCCATTGTCCATTCCAGATCGGATTAATCGTGTAGGCAGTTGGCTTGGGAAAGGTACTGCTGCACACTTTGTTCTTACGCTGCGACAGTGCAAAGATAAAAATTATTACGCGTCCAAAGCGCAGGATAGTCGAGTTCAGCTACCACCACATCTTTTGCTATCTATGTTTTTCACAAACTTATCTAGGCTTATGTAAACATCATCTGTTTATGTAAAATTGCATATCTTCAAGGACATGTTTTACCTTCTGCTGACGGCAAACTACAAAACGGGAAAAATTCTCTTTTAGTGGCCCACTTTGCCTTTCTATTTGTTCCTCAGGCAACTAACCAGAGAGCCATTCACTGCTTTCCAAATGCCAGTTTGGACCCTGTACCTATTCAGCAACTTCCATACGGCTGCAAGCCCAGGGATGTGTGCAGCCTCCGCAGCCCGTCCTTCCATCACAATGTTTTTTTCCCTCTTTAAACACTCAACTTCCCTTTCCAAAATCCCAGCTAAAATGCCAAGAAACACCTACAGCTTCTTGCAACTCAAGCTGCTGATACATGACTGAGTAAAAAAAAAAAAAAAAAAGAAAAGGAGGGGTGGGGGGAAGTGACCTTCCTCGCAAAGGCAACATAAACCTCATGCTATAGCACGAAGAATGACAGTAACGGAGACGCTCCAGCCACCACCGCTTTTGGGGTACCTGCCTCAGCGGCCACATCGCCAGTTTCAGCACTGGGCGCTAACATTTTCCTCTGTGCCCATTTAAAAAAGATATTTTAAAAAGGGGGGAGGAGAAGAGAAAATAACATGG
>NW_010580526.1:115093-141033 GCF_000705375.1 Tinamus guttatus | reverse complement strand
ACTCAGTCCTTCATCCTTCACTGGTAGGTAAATTGAATCATGGGATTTGTAAAGAATAAACCTTACCAGATTACCTTGATTGCATTTTTGATGGAATTACAAAATTAGCAGATGATGGAAAAGCAGTAGATGCAATACATCTGGATTTTAGGAAAGAATTTGATACTGCCTCATGAAACCTTACTTGAAAAACTGCTTCATATTGGCTGTGAGGAGAACACTGTCATGTGGAATGAGGATCTCTAACGCTCCAATAAAGGACAGTGACAAAAGGCACCTGCCCCGAGCTAGCACCCTGCCCTGGTGCTACGAGGACACCAGCTTCGGTCCTGCGAAACCAGGTGCTCTGTGAGCTTCTGCTAGAGCCTGGCTGTCTCAAAGCTGCAAAACACAACGTGGCTTTCCAAAGAAAGCAAATCTCTTGCCTTGTTGGGCAAGAGATAAGAACAGCTACCAGCTAAAATAAAGGAGACACAGATCTCTAAAGAACCCAAATTGTCTCCAGCCTAGTCCTTTCCTCTGCGTCAAGAAAAAGAAACTACACTATTAGACAAAACACTCTGCTGTGACTTTACCCTTGGTTCTAAAGGCAGCATTGTAAGAAAAATTTTTGACAAACAGAGGTAGTTTTAGAGAAGAGCAACCCCAAATGTCCAGATGCTGATGTGACAGAATTATATATATGTATGCATATATATACACACACATACATATGTAAAACATAAAAAGCTTGGCTAAAAGGCAGCCATGGGGGTTGGCAAAGTGCCAGTCTTGGAGATGCTGTCAGGATACAAATGGCAGAGTCTCAACCAGTCAATTCTGGGACACTAAGGCTGACTCCTGTAGGAGCCTCTGGAGGAAGGATGGAGCCCTGGGATATATATAGAATGGCTGAATGGCAAAAGTGCTATGAGACAAACTAGGATGAAATCAATAAAAGAAATAGATAGTTGAAATACAGGGAAAACTCCTAACAGTGAAAATTCTGGGCCTACAAACTTCGCAAAGGAAATGGAAAACAGCTCACCCATCAGAACATTTACATTTAATTTGGATAAAAGCTGTTTTTTTTTTCCATGTGGATTTCCCTGGCATCTGCCAATTCCTTGAAAGCTTATGAGAGTCTCAGTGGGGCTTGGTTACACCTCAGCAGAAGGCAAGCCCTTATCCATCCAATAGAAAAATATTTCCTCTGGCAATCTGCCACGTAGAAAACACATCTTAGTGTCCATTTCAGTTCTTTATGTTTCTCACATACCATTTCTCTTCCCATTCATTCTGTGCCTTTGCTATCATTGATAACAGCCAGGTCTGCAGATGCAGATGAGCTGCGTTCATGCCGCGCTCCTGTGCAGAAATCTTTTTCTAGCAGCAGCATCCCCAGGTTTGCTTTGCAGGAAGCACTACAGAAAGAGTGCTTCTTCATTGCAGCATCCTGCACTTTTTGATTGCTGTAAAGGAGGTTGAATCTGTCACCTACTCAGAACAGACTTGGTCATACATGCTACCAATTTGTTTATCTCTGTCCAACTGTTAATCTTTTTAAAATATAAACCTTAAATCTAAAAACCCACTGCTTTCCTAAGACCTTTTAAGTAACCTTTCAAAGGCAGTCCTTTATTGGTTTATAAACCCTTTCATGAAGAAAAGCCTTAAGTCTGAATATTAAAATAAAGTTTTATAGTTCCTTTTTGGATTGTGAACCTATTATTAAAGCAGGATGGAAACTAGTTTGCAGTCTGCCTTTCATGCAGAGCATCCATACTACCAGAGTCCAAAATGAAGTCACTTTTTTTGGATTAGGTGCAGGCCACAGAAGGCTTAGAAATGCCACTCGTAATTAAAAACATTGGGCCTGGATCCGTCTTTCTTTACTGAGGTTAAATGGCCACTGAAAGCAATACTAGCTGAGACTGAAGAACAACAGCAAGCTCATGTCCCCTATTTTCTAATATATTTAACTGTTTATTGATGCTAACAAAGCTTTGTGCATTTTGTATGTTTCAACAGTAAAATGGATGCAATTTCCTCTACCTTCGATAGTGACTGTAATAACAGTTAGTGCTCTGTGAGGCCAAGCAGAACCTTCTTTCCTTACCCCCTTCTTCATGCCATATGAGATTGACTGTCAATCCTCCAGTATGGACAAATGCTGTGGGCTTTCGCTCCACTGTTCTTGAGGGGTTTTTTTTGAGTTTTTTTGTTTGTTTGTTTTATCCAGCTTTGTCTGGTATATTTGTAATAATGCCTGTTTAGATGACAACCTTTACAAATCAGAGACTTTCAATCTACCGGCCTGTAAGATTAGAGCAAAATCAAGCCTTGATCCTGCCTGAGCTTTATAATTTATATGTATGTAAATTTATATTTATAGCATAAATATTAATTATATACAATTTTAATTCTTAAAAATATTATGTAAACTGTAGGGGCTAGATGCAGTAAAGCACGTAGGTACCTAAAGAAGGACATTGCTGCAACTGAAGCAGAATTCTGTCATCTAAAATATCCCCTTTCAGCTGCTGCCAGCTATGAACTCAGAAGCATGTTCCTTTTTGACTCAAAATTTTGTCAAGTGCCCCACAGCTCACTGACACTGCTTGCCTTGAGTTCTACTGCAGTAGGGGAACTAGGTAAATTTCCATTTAGGTTCCCTGGTAAATATTCTCAGAATATATTCCACAGGAGCAGACCCTTCCAAAAATACCATTCCAGCTGCGCTCTTTCCATGTAGCACAGGTGACAGAAGGGGCTTGGCTTGCTGGTAGATAGGCTCTCCCTAGCATCTGAAGCTATTGGTATGCACAAACACATACCAGATTCCAGGAAAATCATGTACAAAAGGGAATACGAGCCTGCAAGCTAGTGATCACAGCATTTACCTTAGAGGTGAGAATCCTGACTTCCTGGATGGTTTCTGCGCTTTGCAGTCTGCTCTACTGATCATCAGACAGAATCAAGAAGGGTTCAGAGAACATAGTTCAAAACACAGGAATTCCACAGATTTATAAACCCCAATCTTAAGGTGTCTTCCCTGTCAGTAGCCTGGCTCCTTCCTGGGGTGCCTCTCTTCCTGCGCTTTGGTCAGGAGTCCCTGGGCTTGCAACACTTTCTAGAGTCCCCTCCTAAGGATGAAGCTTAAAAGCCACATAGCTTTTTTTCCAGGTAGAATTTGCCTCAGCATCAGTGAATTCCTTCAAACCACATCCTTTTAGGGGGATGCCCATTTCACCATAAAGCTTCAGTGCCCAAGTTTCGATTCTTTCTGATAAGGACTCCCAAATGTGCTGAATCTGGCATGAGGTTTTTCTGTGCTCTTATCAGACCACAAGGCAGAGGAGAAATGCCAACAGCTCATTAACCCTTGTATCCCTCTCCTTTTAACCATATTCATTATGTCATTTACCAGTGCAGCCAAAATACTGCAACTGACTGTCAAGAGAAGGCTTGAGGGTCAAGTGAAGCAGATAGGCATCCAGTCCTGGAGCTGCTCAAGTGAATAGCAGTAAAGAAATAATCCATTAGGATGCCGTTGTTCCTGTGCCACACAAACCCATAATGTTGCTCAGTTGAAAAGCAGCTTTTAATTTTCATTTTTTTCTTAAATCCTCCTGTAAGTCCTGATGTCATTCTCCTGATAAAGTTATCCAAGTGTCATAATTTCCAAAATCCCAAAGTTGCAAAGTTGTGGGCAAAAAAGTATCAATGATCTCTGATCCAGTGCTGGTCAGATTTCCACAGATGATCTTCTGCTTCTGTCACAAGAAATTTTACAGTCTACAACAGGGTGGAAGAGCTATGAATAGGACTAATATTGTACAATTTAATTCCATTTCTGTCAATGAATCAGCAGTATTAGGAGAGCAGTAAATCCTTGTAATTCTTACGCTCTCGCTGCTGACGATGCAGGATCGTGTGCTAAGTGTCACAGCCTCTCTGAAGGGGTGGTTCTGTGGACACTGTTGAGCCAGTGCTTTGTTAAAAGTCCTTTGGATTCTTGCCATGAGTGTCAGGGTCAGACTCAAGAAATATTCCTCAGTGAAGTAAAATCTAACATAACATTACACGATGCAATTAAGGAGTCTGTGTAGAGTCTGTATGTGTACTACACTAGTTAACAGCACCTAACAAAAAGACTACCTGGTTTTCGTGAAGACACAGCAAAATAGCTACTTGTTATTTTCATTTGGGTTGCACGACTATACTGTGTGCTTATACCAAGTACAGGCTTGACGTTTTAACTGTATGCAAATTTTCTCTGATCCCTTTTGGGTGCTGGAATGCAGGGATGGAAAAAAAAAAAGCAAAGCACTAAAGGGAAGAGGGTAGCTGGGGTCCTGTTGTCTGCAGATACGTAGGGTAAAAGCAACAAAGGGAGCCTGTGCATTATTAGCTGGTTCAATTAGTAAAATCTGAAAAATATTTGACACATATCAGTGTTTAAATATCTCATAAAATATTTTACTGGCAGAATTTTCAAGGCAAAATATATTTATTTCTGCACTGAGCCATGTAACTGAAAAAAATGTTATCTCAGGATTTTTGGCATAAAAATGTCAAGGAAGGCAAAAGGGGCAGATTTAGCTATGGGAACCAAATGAAAAATCTTGTGTATGCTGATAATTCTTTATACATGCATAGGCACAGGCACATACTCACTCTGTGCAAAGCTATCTTATGCCGAAAGAGAAAAGTAAGGTGAAACTAGGAGCAGAAGAGACTTTGAATGCAGCAGCTATAAGAGAAAAACACTGAAAGTCAAGGACACTTAGGAATGAAGTTCAGATATGAGATAACACAATAAATGCACAGGAGGGGAAGAAGGAAGATCATATGCTTCGATACGGGAGGTGACAAACCTGAGGAGCTTTAAGATGGGTGTTAAACCATCAGGGGCCTCACACTGTGTTATTCAGAAGTGAGCCACCACGGGGTCACCAATCATACATGGTAAAAGAGAAGAACTTGGCTGATCTCTCTTCCCACAATTATTCATATGCAACCAACTACCTCCTGCTGTGGTAGCTGTCATGTGTTGCCTTGTCCCAGAACCAAAACTTGGGTCACACAGCTGCCACTGTCTCCCACTCTCAAGCAGCAGTTTCAGTAGCACCAACCTTCTCTACAGCACATGAGCAGAAAGGAGCTGAAGAACAATATGAGATTCACTGATAAACTGTGGCCCATATCCTGTAACTAGCCAGCTTCAGCATTTGAAATGCATGATAGAAAACTGTCCTAAATGATCACTGACCTTCAAAAAGAAGGGGGAAGAAAGCTAGACCCAACTTTGACATTATCTTCTCTGAAGCAAGAAAAACTGTTTTTAAAACATTGGATTCTCATGAAAGATCATGTGTGCCACAGGAGGATAAATTTGGAGCATTCTTAGTTTCAGAGTGAATATTTTATATAAATACAGTAGAAAATATGGGAAAAGTGCTCGACACACCAATAATGCTCAGTGAGCTAAAAAAAAAAAAAAAACAGACTGGGCCAGATCTTCATTATAGTTCCCAGTGCAACCTATTCTTGAGTATAAACTCTCCTGAGAAATACCTTACATATCAGGAAATTAATTGTGGATAATCATGGAAAATACATCAAAGCGATTCCAGATATTTATACCACAAATGCACACTAAATGCTAGAAGAAATGTGTGTGTGAGTTACCATTTAGGCTTTCATTTTGTATGGACTGGAATATTTCTTCTGTAAGCAGGGTTTATAAATTCGGTAGGGCTTTGAGTTCTGACCAGTGTGCAGCATGTTATGTTCAGACCGTATGATCTCAACAGGAGAGCACAGAAAGGGAACAGACATAGAGGATCAGAAGCAGTCAGGGAACATTAACTGCATACATGCATAATTATTACTACAGTGACCTGATGGGAATTTTGCAAGGATTTCAAAATACTATGGTGTGCTACAAGCACAGATCCTTTCTCAAATCCTTGTGTGCACATATTAAAAAATACAATGACAAATAATATTACAAATAATTATTAATTCATAACAGTCTCTCAAATTTCAGCAGAGATTTTCAATAGAAGGTAACTGGGAGCTTTGGTAGTGGTAAAACTCTGCAGTGATGCATAAATCTAATTGAATGTTATGTCAGTGTGGTCCATGCAGGAAGAATAATAAAAATAACAAAATGGAAGAAGGAGGCATTCTTGCTGCCTTAGCCTTCACAGGGGTTATGTGTGTGTTGTGGATCTGTCTATCTGTTTTGTTTCTGTATGTTTGTCTTTTGATTTTGCTGTGTTAAGAAAGTATTAGGATAGCTTAAAGGAGGAAAAAAACAACTTCACAAATTTATTACACAATGCCTTTCAATACCTTATGTAACGGTATTGAACACTGCATGTTAACTTAGTCAGAGTTATAGCTCAGCTTCAGGACTGTAGATTACAGAGTTTTAAAATATGCTCAAATTAATGGAACACAATCCACTGATCCATGGTTTTATACCAGCCTGTCTCAGTCTAAGGTCAAACCAGAAAAGTTTTCTGACAAAACCTATAGGTCTGAATCTCTTTTTGCTTTGCTGCTGAATTAGCTGGTTATCTTAGTAAGTATAATATAGCAAGCAAGACCCTCCAAAGGAAAAAAAAAATACTAATTTAGGTTAAAAACAAAAGTTATGGTAACATAAGTGTCTTTAAGTTTTGCAATAATCCTCCAGTACTTTCGCATCCCAAAAGGCTCCAGATGTGACCAGCCACTGCAAAATGGTAAGTTGTTTATCAGCATTCTACATTGCAAACTGGCACCTGTAATTTCACTCTCACTCTGCATCAGCAGAATTAAGATATCTAGAAAAAACCCTACCACGACAGGTTTCTGAGTATTAATGCATAAAGATTTAGAGTAAAATGTCCTGTCTGTCACCCTCAAGGTGAGGTATTCAGCATCAGATTCTTCTTCCTTCTCTGCTCAGTGCATGTAGCCCAATCCAACTGTTCCTTTCTGTTGGCTGTTAATGGGTAGCTGTCTCAAGCAAAAAAGAGAAACTGAATATAAACCAGTTACTGACAGCACTATTATTAAACACTTGATTTCTTTTGATCTTTCCAAGAACTGTCTTTCTAAGCCCACAGGCAACAGGGCTTGGCACTGCCCACCCACAGTCTTGCTGGGAGAACGGTCGCGCTGCACACACTGACCAGGTCCTGTAAACTTTACTTGGGTGAATAACCCTGTGCATAGAGCCGTCACATTGAAATGGTAATCGGTCCCAAACACCTGCAATTACTGGCAGATTTACTGTGAGTGTGTGTCTGTGGTGGGGGAGACACTGAACACTTGTACAGAATTTGAAAAGCTCCTGTTTTTGCTCATGTTCCCTTCCTGATCTGGTCTATTCAACATTTTACTTCATTTTGGGGAGGAAAGTTTCCTCTTGATTACTTCTTTTTGAGTGCTACCTTCTTCTTTTTTTACCAGTGTTGAATTCTATCACTGATAAAAGCTATAAAATAAGCCATGCTATACTCAAGGAGCAGATATATTTTCAGAAAGTCATCTACCTATTCGTGAGAAGCACCTGACAATTAATATACTTTAAATTATCATTAGAGTTACGTAAGATCTTTAAAAATTCTTCTGTTCCTTGACTCTGCAGCACTTCACCTATTACTAAAAGTAATCAAGTTTGAACACACTTTAAATTAAAATCAAAACCAAACAGCCTTAATTCAATGCAAGGGAGAAATTCTTAACTTGCTCCTTTTCTGAGCAAGCATTTGAAGCTCTGTGCGACACGCAGCCTGATCTAGCAACAGCGACACTGCTGGGAGCTGCAGAACTGCTTGACCGAAGCAGAATCTGTGTCCCTGGTCAAGCACCCCCAAAATTTGGTCTTGCTACAGCTGGCCACACCACCATGCTCCACTAATGAGGTTTGGTTTATGTGACCCTGTTTACAGTTGATGGACACTGGGGTGCGAATGGCTAAATGAACTAATTGCATAGCAAATAAAGTCAGCTGCCTAGGGACGCTCTAATCTCCAGACATTTTGTCTAGGTACATTTTCCTAAGGGAAGACTATATGGAAATGGCTCTTTTGGAGCCAGTTCCGCCAAATACCTTTCCTGATAGGTTCAGTTTTCTGGGTAAGAATGACTTCATATGATGTGAGGCTTTGCTATGAGTTTTGCACACACCCAAGCCACAAAGAGCATAAGGGCAGAGTAAATACGTCCCTTATTGTACTTCCCAGTCCACATGTACTGTGCTACAAAATCCATTTAAATATAATGGAATTTGTCTAATATAAATATTAACTCCTTCAGAATTACTGTTTAATATCTGGTCAGTGCTTTAGAGGTAGTTAGATGTTTTCTGACTTAAATTTATTGAAGATACTGAGTACACGATACATGCTATTTTCTTTTTCACCTGGTGTGGGCCACTAAAGCTAAGGGGAATTTTTCCTCTGACTTCTGTAAGTTCTGGATGAGGCCTTAGATGTAAGAATTACAATTTACCAAGGGAAAAGAAAGAAAGAAAAAAAGACTTCTAAAGGGCACTTTTGCTTTATCTACCCATCTAATTAGAGATTTTTAGGGTTGAACCTTTGACACAGGAAGACCTATTTTTATACTACAGGTACTCAAAGAAAGCACCAAGAGCTTGTAAGCCTCTATTCTTTCTGCAGCCTTGCAACTTATGTAAACTCAAATATATTTAGACTGATGACTTGATTCTCTCATCAGAAAGATATGTGAGTAAGAATTGTTGTGTATCTTGTAAAAACAGCACTACACTTGTACAAGCATGTGTAGAACTGTTGCTGATTTTACAAGATACATAGGAAAGTGTGCTTGCTTATCTAAGGAAAGAAGTGCTCTCAACATTAAAAAAAAATCCACCCTCTAGCTGAGACCTTGCTGCCAAGTTTTAGCTGTGCATTCTGTTTGAGGCACATACTCCCACATGCTGCACCCAAAGGTGAATATACTCTTTAATTTAGAGTGAAGATTTAGAACCAAATTGCACTCTCATTTACACAATCAAAGTTCTAATGAAGCTGTAAATCAGAATAAGAATATGGTTAAGGTCAGTGGGGTCAGGGGAATTGAAATGAGTGGAGAATTTGGTCCTTGTAGTTGGAAATATAACTGAATACTAGACAGAGTAGAGCACTGAAAGAAACATAAATGCTGAAAGAAAAAGTTTCACATTCATACTAGGATATTAACTTCAAGACTCATCCGTATATATAGAACAGGCGGAGCAAGAACAGCCCACAGTGTTGGATCTGAATGTTTTGTTTCCGGAAGACAGATAACAGTAAAAATGCTTCTTGTCCTAAACCACAGCAACTAACAATGAATATGTTAAATAACCCCAAAATAATTTACAAACATCCAAAATTCAAATTTTAGTTAAAATATTTTTGATACAATGGCAATAATGAATATTCTTTTACACTCTGATGTTTACATTTTTATTTAACTGAACTATTAAAAAAGCTTTAACATATTTTTCAAAATATACCGGCACAATTACATTTTCCATGATTTCCTGTTTCATGAGCAGACAAACACAATTCTTGCATGTGAAATATTTTAAATATTATACAATTTGGAACGATTTGGCAATACCTATGCACTATATTCGCTGGGATTTGTTGTTGATTCAACAGAGTATATTTGGTGTTGAATTTGAAATTGAAGTATCTCTCATTTGCCAAAATGCACGTGAATTTGCCTGTTATTTCTTATAGTTGTTCCTTGAAATGAATATAAACAAAAACTACAACTGGCAGCATATTTTACAGGTGTAGTTACTGCTTAATAGTATTCTAAGAAGTAATGCATTTCCAGGATGGTGTTGTGTGCCAAAGCAGCTGCCACTCTTGTGAGCTGCGGCTGATAGAGAAGGCACTGACTGTCTTCTTTTTCCAGCCTCTCTCTCTCTTATCTACTCTCTTTCACTTCATGACTAGCAGTATTCCGTTATATTTCAAGTCTTATTAATGCTAATTTACAATGTCTCAGCACAAGAAGGCAGAGTTTAGAGGCTGACAGGCCCAGATCACTGGTCTAAATGGAAGCCTTCAGTAAGCACCGCCTATAGAACCAGTCTCTGAGTTCAGCTGTAGCCAACTTGCTTTGATATTCCTTAAAAAGACATGGAACACTTGCCAGGAAACACAAGAAAATAAAATGAATCACTAAAATAGTAGTTGTTTTTATTGAAAATTATTAAAACAAATACTAATGTTATCATATATAAACTTTAATATTATCATTCTAGACCATAATGATTTCTGATAATGAGTAGAAGCATAATATCAAGGATCATTTTGTCTTATAAATAATATTAATATGAGCTGATGCAGGTTTTGAGATTGCTTAATATAATTTTGCTGACACAGGACATGTAATGAGAATCTATGGAATATGCAGTACAAACCCATTGTCTGGAGAGCAAAACTCACGTCCTCAAACTGCTTAGCAGCAAATCCATGATTTAATTGTGAAGCTCTTTCCTTACTGGCAGCATTAATTCCATATACCACTGATGTTAATTATGTTTATATTAGGGAGACTCAAACATGATTATTATTTCTTTCCTAAAATGTGAAGTGAAATGTTTTAAAAACATCGCAAAATTCTATTTAAGATTTCAAATCTGTAAGACAATTTATAGGTAAAGAAGATATTACATTTAAATAGACCATCGGAAATTTCTCTCTGTTACAAAAGTCGTGATCCAGGTTCAAGATTCTCTGTTTTGTTTGAAAATTGTACAGTGTCTAATTTTCATACATCTACCTAACAGTATTGCCCAACACTAGAAACACAGACTTTAGGCTGAGCTTATGCAAAGGGCAGTATTTCAGGGAATGGAAAAGTCTAGGTATTTAAATTGTACTGTTGAAAACACTTAATATCTAGAATTCTTGAGCTTCAAGGGGGTGATCTTCAATGTCCTCCGCATAGTTGCTGTTTAACCCTGGAGTCAGTAGTTCCTAACTGAATGCAAAACCGTATGTGTATATGTATGTTTATATTTCCTGATTTAATGATTATATAATAAAACATATATTACAGTAAAGCTTATAATTAGATTTCTTGTGAAAATATTTACATTTGTGAGTAAAATACACTTTCCATAAAATTTCTGTAATATTTGCTTAAAATATGCCTTTTTCTGTAAACAATCCTAACAGTAAACCTATTAGTTAAAATATTCACAAAAAGTAAACAAAAGGAACATGAACACAGTCAAATCAAATTCGACGTTCTGTCTTGGTAACCCTTGTGGAAACATTTTTAAAAGCATGTTTCCTGGTCTACAGCAGAGTCTCTATGTGACAGGCACAGAACCTTTCAAAACTCTAAATAATTTTCTGCACAGAGTAATGAAATATATAAATATGCAGTTGTTCCCAGACAACAGAAAAACTTTTAGAAAGATAACAAAGCCTTCAATGGCTATGATAAGCCTGTGAAACTTGCCTGTAAAACTTTATTTACTACCCACAGACAGGTTGGTACACTTCAAAAGTAGCAGCTTATGCTACTTTTTTGAAATAATACTGCTTATTTAGTGCACAGAACAGATTTTTAAGCTAATAAATACATGTTCCTCCTCATTGTTCAATATAGGACTGCAGTTTTATGTACTGCATGCTTTTTAACCCTGTTGTGTTAGTTTAGACCCTTTGTTAATAACAGTTATTAACTTTCACCTAGGTTTTCCTGTGGCTTTCATTATCATAACATCTGAGGACCCAGAAGAACTAATAAATTAATTTTCAAAACACCATGAAAGGAGAAAAGATGCAAACTGAAGCAGAAAGAATGAAAAGGAAACAAATTTTGGTGCCCAGTTTGAGAACATCCATGTTCTTTCTTCACAATAATTAGCATTTGCATTATAAAGTATGCTCACTTCCATTAAGAGTCAAAACACTACCTAGCTGCCCTAGGTAGAGGTAGGTCCTTAAGGTTTAGGTACCTGCACCTAAACTCACCATCCTCAGCCAACCCCCTTTTAGGATAAACTTGTGCATAGAGGCACAAATCTAGATGCACCATTTCTGGTAAGGTTATCTAAGCTGCTCTGCTGCTGGGTATGCCAGGAAACATGTGTGTCCTGACAACACCGGCAGTTGGGGGATCGCTGCCCTGTCAAGACCTGAAATCTAAATATTCCAGCTCCTGAACTCACCTATATTTGGTGTATGAGAAACTGTCACAATTGGCTAAATCAAGGGTCAGAGTCCCAGGTCTAAACCAGCCCTCGGCCATTTTCCAATTGTATATGGGAAACACCAGGCAACTGCAAGAATTCAGCCTGGAATCTGACACCAACAGAATGTCTGAGACTCCTCCTCAGGTGCAGAGCCATTTGATGCTTGAAAGATCACAATTTTCCAAGACTTTGACATCTGAAGGATGACACCTCTAATAGCAGATTGCCTCCTAGTGCCATGCTAAGGTAATGACTGAGAAGGGGAATACCAAATCACCAATATCAACTGAGATGTTTTCTTTTGCGTCTCTCATTTAATTCATGACTAAACTTGGTATTATAAAATCTAATGTCTGCTTGTATGAGTGGAAGGCCACTTCAAAAAAATAGAAAAAAAGAAAACCCAAAACTTCAAATCCACTTGAAAAAATGCTAGAAAGACCTTTCATCCACTCCATAAAAAGGTCATTTCTGGTTTCTCTCAAGTATAGAAATCCCATGTTTTGAGAAGTTTGCCCCTGGGGCTTCTGCATATTCACACCATCTAAAATTTTAATTTAGTTAATTTGACCATTTATGTTACCCTTTTTTCTAATTTTTTTTTTATTTTAAATATACATAACGAAGAAAATGAAGATACTTGTTCTTGGCCCCTTTCTTTCTCTTTGAGACTGAAGGTCTCTTTTGGAATTACATCTCCTCCACCTTCTCTCCAGAAACACTATATATAATCTATACTTCTCCATGTTTGCTTGGCAGAAGTAAAACAATTTCTATCTTCCACCCTTCAGATCTTTCACTAAGAACAGTCAAGTGAATTTTCACACCTCACACAATTGCAAAGAAATTACAGGCACATTGAGAACATTTGACTCTCTTTGCTTCCAGGATAATATATTTTTGGTAAGAAGTAAAATTTACAGTATATAAAACATATATTTGCAAAAGAAATATAGCAGCAGAAGGGAACATTATATACTTTCAACTTTAAACATACATTGGAAGAAACGTAAGAGAATGTTCAAGGTAGTATCTGGTAGCCTTAGACAAAGCAGAAAGAATTGCTCAGTACATGGCCGGATGTGTTGTGCAGGGATCAAATAGGAATATCTGCACAGATCAAAGGGGGCACAATGCAAGTCATAATCTATCTAACACTCACCTCAGTTTACATAAAGATCGCCATGATGTGGTGCAGACTTATCCGCACCACTCTACTTGCCAGCTGTAAAGAGAAAAGCACCATAAGTTAAAAACATCAAAGTGCCCCAGTTACACAGTCTACTGTGGAAACTGTGCAAGCCACAGAGTGGAGTCTGCTCTGCTCGTGGTGCATGTGAGTGCAAACCTCCAGTGCAGGAAGGGAAGAAAGCACTCTAAGAAAAAAACAATATTCCATATTAAAAACTGATGGAGCTAACTTGTGCAAATTACTCTGAACACTCCTTTCATTCTAACTCATCCATGTATCAAAATTCCTTTAAGATGTTATATGATGGGTACAGCACTGCATTTTGCACCAACAGCAAATGTGTGGATACTACAAACAAAATAGCTTTAAACATTAGTGCAATTGCATTGTGAACAGCTCCTTCGCAGATTAACCCCCCTTTGTTTCAGAAGCATGATAAAACAACACAAGAAGCAATGCGAACACTAAGTATCCTTGGGAATTAATGTTTATCTTTGGAAGGTCAAAACCCATCACAGTTTCAGTTTTCAGCTAAACATGAGGAAAGAGTTCCTAAGGCTCAGCTCTTCAAAAATCTGTAATAAAACTGTCTAGAAGAAAAAATTTGACTTGCTCCCACAGGATTCATTATTTTCCAAATAAATGCAACATGGCATTTCAATGTTTATATGGTGACTTCACTATTTTTTGTTATATATTTGAAATATGATAATATTTAATAGTTTTCCAAATCAGAATTCTTTAAAAATATACAACAGCTACAGTATTCAGATATACTAGACTTTATTTGAATGAGAGAAATTATTAAAGTTAACGATTAGCTTGCACTACAGAAATAATATTTTACTGCCATTATCAAAATTACATTAAATACTGCACAATTTTAATACCAAATTATCTTTTCACTAAAAATTTCTGTGTTGTGTATTACAGTGTATTGAAACCCACAAACACTATTTTCATATTACATGATAAACATTTCCTGTGTAGTTTATTCACTGTAGCTTTTTGGTTTTACCAGTGTGTCCTCACAACTGAGATGTACAAAATCGACCTGAATTGCAAAGAATGCTCAGAAGATAATGAAATGGGATCTTTCATGCTAATCATACACATTTACCTGTGTTTTACTGTGCTTACCAGTTTTTTTTGTTAGTTTTTAGTGCATGTGGACCAGGTTACTGTGTTAGGGCTGGAATGCCTAAGAGGGTGAAACTAAAGAAATGCAGTAAAAAGCTGTTGTCTGTGGAGTTGTAAATAGTTTCCAGCAAACATGTTGCTGCTTACTCTGTTAAGGCTCAATGCAGAAAAAAAAAAAAAAACAAAAACAAACAAAAAAAAACCCTAGGCCCAGGAAAGCAGATGATAGTTTTATTTGCTTTAATTTGTGAGTGGCTGTTACTGCTCCAGGTCAGTTATTAATGAGGAAAAGAAGGCTAATAGAAATCAGAGATGATGCCACTCCAACATTTATCTTCCTATGAAACTCATACAACATCAGATGAAAATGGCACTCATATCATGCTGATTGCAAAACCAGAGGCAAAATCAGAAATATGTCTGAATTTAACTGGACTTTTTAAATATAGGACGTTCTGAAGAAGTATTGCTACAGTAAGTAATAGATACGCACAAAATGAATTAATGTGACCGCCTAATTTCACTACCAAAAATTAAATGCTAGAGAGAACTCAACATCCAGGGTGATGCTGTTTCTGGCAAAGCTAACACTGCTATCCTCATGCAGAATATCCAGTCCTGAGGAGTGAATTTGATCCCCATTCTCCCTCTAGAGAGGTTCTACAAACAAAGGCAGCATCTAGACTCTAGTGAACCACATTTGTGCCTTGCCTACCAACTTTTGGTCTAATTTGCTTACTGAAAAAGCTGCACCATCACTATGCAGTCAAAGAAGGATCAGGTTAGATACTAGGAGAATAGATGGAAAAGAAATAACGGGAAGGTCACTACAGGACTCTTCTCTTTGAAACAGGCAATTTAAAGGATGCCCTCTCAGCAAATGGTGCATTGCAATGAAGCAAATCTTCAGAGCAATCGAACTGGTACTGAGGACTGGCTACCCACACTATGTACTTGAGGCCTTTACCTCAGACTAACTCTAGTCTGCTCCTGCTGACTGAATGGTCCATTGAAACAAATTGGATGGGCTCTTAGGATGCATCTTTCTGCGCAGCTTAATCTGAAAGGAATCTAATTTGCATGCTTCACCATGCAAATAAAAGAATGGTAAAATAGAAGAACTGGAAGATTTACTTCAAAAGCAAACTAGTCAGAATTAAAAATGATAATGTGCATGCACACTTCAAGTCTCTGTTTAGTGTATGTTCTATATCTAAGCTATGTTCTATATCTAAGCTATTTGTGCTTCCTCATATAAGGAAAGTATTAGAACAGAGAAGCAAACTTACTCTGTGGCTGAATAAATACCTCTTGAAATGCTGAATTTCAGTGTAACATTCATGAAAAAACTCCTTAACTGCACAAGCATTGGAGTGTTTGGATTGGTCTTATTAGAGGAATAGGTTTGGACTGTCTCACTGGAGCCATATCTCCATTTGCTGTAAACCAGCATAATTTTAGAATGGGCAGAGCAAACAAAGACAAGAGTGAGAAGCACAGGGCACACAACAAGGTTTTACATATTTAATCTACATGCCTGGGCAGCTGCTAAAGTGAATGACTAATAGGAAAGGGAATACACATGTATCTCTACAGTTATTAATCACTAGCACGTGATAGAAAGTAGGAAAATCCAGCATGTACAAAAAAAAAAAAAAAACAATTTGCCATATCATTGATATCCCTAATGGGCAAAGTCATCTCCATTCTAGAGATTCTCAAATATCCATGCTGGAAGGAGTCATCCTATTTCTCCAGAGCAGAATGGGGATGCACAACAGGATCAGAGATTATCAGACTTACTCGTTTTGGAGCACTTGTTATGTACAGCAAGATGTCCACACACCCTTCTTTTAATTAGTATTTATTGGCATTGTAGCTGCTGTACTACCATAAAATTGAAAATATTCAGTGCCTGTTGCTGCAAAAACACAAACGAAAAGAGGGTCTAGCTCCAAGGATTTTACAAAGTGCAGCACTACCACTCTCTCTGGTATCTCTCCAGGGAATGTGGGGCTTGGTACTGCATTTCCTTGACATGCTGTGTTGCTTTTGCCCACGAGCTGAGGTACCAAGTTAACCAGGTTAACCAGGTCCTGCCTGTCCCTCATGCAGTGGCTGGATGGAGGGGAAGGGGCTCTCTGCTCGTCTCAGAGCACAGCTCTGCCACAACACCTGCTGAGAAGAGAAACTAATAAGATTCTACTACTCCAGCTTAGCCTTGCAAACTAATACAGTTGTAAGTGTGCAAAAGTTTATTATCAGAGCTATATGATGTCTCAACTCTAAATAAAACCTAAGTTTTTAATACAATTTTATTGAAAATTACCTATTTTTTTAGGATGTATAAGAAATTTGTAACTTCTGGTGATTTAGGACATATTCCAATACAACCATCCAAAAAGGCCATATTATACACAATAAATAATTGTTGAGAAAGAGGCATCATGTTATCTTGTCCACACCAAATTATAAAGCTATTCTAAACCACAAATGTTGAGTTCTTAATCAAAGAAAGTACTTACAATAATTTTACTACAGATTTTTATATAGCTGTGAGGATGTACATCTGACAGAAAGATAATAAAGTGTTTTTATCTGATCAAATGCAACTTAAAAATTCATATTGCTGTGTGTCTTGAAATTGTACTGAAATATCTTTTCATTTTTTCTCTCCTCTTCACTATTGCCATAGGCTCAGCATTGCAGTCTTCACAAGCAAAAATGCCAGGCATGGTTTGCCTGTATCATGGGGGAGCATTACAGCAGCCTCCAAATAGTAAAGATCACAGTGAGATCCTGCTTCCATAATCGAAGTCAGTGGGAGTCTTCCCTGACTAAGGAGGTTAGGATTGGGTCCCTGAAAGGAAGAAGATAATGAGATATAACTAGGAGTAATGGGGTGATATTAAGACATGGAAAATGTAGGTTGAATATCATTAAAATCTTCCTGACGGTGAGCTCTATTATACCAGGGAATAATCTCATTGACTTCAATGGGAGAACTGCCACAGTAAGATCTGAGTAAAGGCTGAAGTAGCCTTGGTCCTGATCCAAAGCCCACTGACAGCAGTGGCAGTATTTCCATTGACATTAGTGGCGTTTGGATCAGACCCAGGATGAACACCGGAGGTGTATTTGCCTTAACCTGTCCAATTCCCAAGATTTTTTTTTACTCTGTGGTGAGCAGCTGTTAGACATGTCCATTATGCTATTAGTTAATTTACACACAGTTAAAATCTGTCACTTCAACACGCATCTTCTATGCAGTGTCAATGTAAAGAAACTTCTAAGGACTTTGTGCAACCAGCTAATTTAAACAATAAAGGCCACTATGGAGAACATAGGAAATATGTTGACACTGTTGCATTACTGTGTGTTGCTTATTGGGTCTTATTTACATAGCATAGAGGGGTATGGATATTAGGCATTAACTGAATTAGACATTTCTTTGATGTTTGTTTTCATGTTTATGAGTGCAACAGGCAAAACGACAGGGAAGCTAAGACAGGGAAGCACCAGGCGCAGCACCAGGCATATATGTACAGAGCAGTGCAAAGAAAAAGGGATCTTTTTTTTTTTCATTCATCTTGTGCATATTCTTGGTAAACAGACTGGATTGTGTCAGAGCTACCAGCTCCCTTATCTGTTTCTCTCCTCTCAGACGCAGCCTGCAGGATTTCATGCTTTTGCTACCACCTGGTTAGCTGGAATATTTCTTGCTTATGGCTTTGCACATACATCACAAGCTAGGTGTTGTTTTCAGATGCTAATGATCAAAAATAGTTTAAGACTGCCTCCCACTAATCATGTGTTGAGCATCACAAATACTCAATATCAACAAACAGATTTCTCAATGTTTGCTATGTTCTGTCCTTTAGCGAGCTGCGCTCCCAGCAGCTGGGACCTTGTTTCAGCCCTGCGTATCCACATGCTTCTTGCCTCTGCAACACGCTGCTGGTGACTTCTGTGAAGGCTTCTCTTGCCCACTAAAGTTTCTATTAGCTCACGGCTGAGTCAGTAATGAGAGGAGGGAAAGGAAGCACGGAAGAATGGCTATAGCTCATCAATTTTTTATTCATTAATACTTGCACCACAGTCAATGAGAATTAGCTGTAGAGATCTACAGCACTCATATGAGACTAATATAACTAGATTAAGCGTGTGCTGCATTTGTTTAGGTAAGTTTATTAAAACCCTTGAACCCTTATACGGGGCAAAATGAATATACAACTTCTTATATTTTAACTTACATCACTCATAGATTTGAAGATGCTTTGCAGTAGTTCTTGTAAATTGTTTTGGCTACTCTAATATTTTATGACTAATATTAGTTCAAACGAAAGGAAAACAACTGAAAAAACAGGCAGCTAAGGATAAATTGCGTTAACTAACCCCACCTCTTCCACCCTAACTCTTCCATAATACTTTAGAGTTGTTAAATTAGACAAAACAGGAGAAATATCTGAGCTATATCTTCCAGTCCATGCCACTGCTTCAGTGCAGATTCCATTCTAGGGACATCATTCTGCACAGATGTTTGTCTAGCCTGATTTCAGAAAATTTCAGTAAAGAAGATTTGGTCCTAAGCTATCTATTCCAGTGTTACACTAGCCTTACCGATTGAAAGATTTTCCTAATATCTAAACAGTATCTCCCTAACGTCATGGAGGAGAACACATTGCTTTTCTTTTGCAGCTACTATTCAGGATTTTTAAGCCTCTTATGTTTGTCTCCACCTTCTCCCATATAGAGCTCCCATGCAGCCCTCTTTTTGTCACAAATTATGTTTTCTAGACCTTATTCCCACTGATCTTCTCTAATTAGCTCTTGAATTTTGAGTAAACGCCTATCAGCAGAAGCCTTATCAGCAGTGGGTAAAACACAAAGTTTCCTTCTCAGGTCTCAAGTGTTTTCAGAATAACATCTCTGAATAATGTCTATCTTTTTCTTTGAGAGCCTGATGTTGACTCTTGCTAAACTTTGACTGTAACTCAAGCATTTATTTCTGCTGGATAAAGCCTGTATTTCCTATCACATATTTGCACTACTGATTACAACCACCCAACTATGAAACTTTGCAGTTGTCCTTGCTGAGTTCAATCCTGTTTTTCAGATTATTTTTCTAATTTGTCAAAAAAAATTTGAATTCTATCCCTTCCTTGAACATGACTGCCACCCACTTCCACTTGCTTCCACTTCAGATATAAAAAAATATTTTCTGCTGTCTGAGTCATTACAAAAATTGTTAAATAGCACTTGACCAGACCAGACCCATATGAAGACCCATTTGACATGTAACTCTAAATTGAATATGCACCTCAGCTACCTGGGGACTGAGAACACACCTTCTCTCAGCTGTTTTCCACATAATCATAATTTCATGGGTTTCTGTATCTTGTGCATGAGAATTACATGATACTGTGCCAAAAGCCTACTGGAGTCAAATGTGTACAATGCCTAATGATTCCTCCTATTCTTAATACCCGTTGCTCTGTCATGGAAGAAAATTAGATTGGTCTGACATAATTTGCTCTTGACAAATTCATGTTGGCTGTTGCTTAGCTCTTTGTTGTCTTTTAGAGGCATGCAAATAGTTTAATTAATAGGTTCAGGATCGACATTAAGATGACCGATATTTTAAGAGTTTCTCTTCTCTCATTTATAAATACATAGGTAATACGTTTGCCCCTTCTCAGGGTCTGGGACCTCAGTCATGTGTCTATTCTTTAACAAATAAGCAGTGAAAATGCTGCAACTGCCACTGCTTTATCTCACAATACCCCAGGCTGAATTTCCCTAGGCTCATTTGGATACATCTAATGCTATTCAAGTATCTGAGATGTATTCTCTCCCAATTTTAATCTCAGTTCTTATCCTGTTATCTTTGTTATTGATTATTTTTCTTGCCTGATCATGGGTTTCGGTGCTGTTGTTAAGATGGAAGGAAAAAAAACAGGCCTTTTCCCTATCAGAATCTTTCTCTTCCTTTAGAGAAGGAGACCAACTCTTTCCATGGCTTTCTTCTTCTGGCTACAATACTTTTAGAATACTTCCTTGTTAAGCTACCTATTTATTTTTAGTTGCATTTCACTTTTTGTCTCAACCTTTCATTCATCCCCATGTTTTTATACTTACTTTATATAATCTGGCCAAGTTTCCAACTTCCTGTTCTCTTCTTTTTTGTGTTTTCAGTCATTGAAAAACTCATGATTTAGCTACATTTTTCTTTTAACTTGCTTCTGCATTAGAACAGTTTATACTTCTGCCTTTAATATAATTTTTACAAGGAACCATCAAATCTACTGAAACTCATACATTTGTTTTCCAGAAGATGTATCTTTACAATTCTGTGAACTTTTAAAATGATTAGCTATTGAGGTCCACTGCTTCTACTTTTCCTTCCTTGCTTACAGATTAGGAACTCTGACATTTAATGCCCAAGCTGCAAAGCAACTTCTCATTTTCATCCACGTCCATCCAGTTGGCTTGAATCAAATCTAGAAGAGCCACCTCTTTTCCAAAAATTCTAAGGATTTTGTTTCCTAGAACACTCCTAGAACTTGCTGGTTTGTCTCCTGTTTCTCTGGTTTCCTAACAGATGTCCTGAGAAGCTAAATTCCTGCATTTCATTAAGTAAATCAGGAGCCTTCACACAATTTTATCGGTTTATAAGAACGTCATTCTTCTCATCTTCTTTGTATATTCTTGATTTGCAAGTAAACATCACCATTCCATATTCCTTCCATGAGTTATAACCTTCCATATTAATATTCTTGTCATGTAAATTACTCGAACAAGAGCCTGTTATGCCAATTAAGTTATAATTTTGATTGTGTACTATCAGCAATTCCTGTTAATCCCCACAGTTCTGCTATACAGGATTGTAAGGAGTTCAGTAGATTGCCTTGTCCTCCTTCTTATTCCTCTTCTAACCCTATTATGTGTATCTTTCTTTACCTTTCCTACTTTTAGACTTTGGACCTGATCTGCATTTTTCTTCCCAACATAGATGGACTCTTGCCACAAATTAGCATTATATCTAATTTAATGACCTCCTGACTATGATTGCAAGCGTATGCCGTAACAATTAGCAAACATAAACCAGCACAATGTATTTTAAAGACCGTTCCTTCTCTCCAACTAACCTGTAAGTGGCTTAAAAAGAAAGGAGAGGCCTGGCTAAAACAGGAGACCGATAACCTTTGGCAGGCTTAAAACACAGCCTTCACAGGAGGGAAGGTACTTGTTTGAAGGAACCAGACTGTGACACGGGGAAACATCTGTACCACAGTCTGGAAGGGCAGAGGTTGGGTAAGATAAATATGTTTGTAAAATGCCATGCAGTTCAAGTCACGCATCACTACGCCCTGCAGAAGCAGAGTTCCAGCATGAGCCATTTTGCACCTACAGGTGAGCACCTCTGCGCATGGGGCCATCAGGACCACAAGCATCTGGGGAGCTGACGTTCAGGCTTCATAAAGGATCAGGATTTAAGAGAACATTTAGAGCTAGACCAAGAAAATCATACAGACAGAGGCTGAAACCAGGAAGAAAAAAAGAATGCTCCTGAACTTCAGAATAACTGAAGCCTGGGGGACTCGTGGATTTAGACCTCTGAAGACAGTCCACATCACTGACTCAAAGGACAAGTCAGTGGCTATACTCTGACCTGACCAAAATTATCATCAAGCATATAAAAAATACATATTCCTATACTGAGTTTTCTGCACTTTTTAAAAGGATGAGTAAGGCTTTTTTTTCTTTCATTTTTTTCCCTGATATTTGCAAAGGCAGATAACTGAAAGACTCCCTTAACGTAATGTAATTTTACCAGAAGTCATCAAGAACTCTACTGAAAAAAAATGTAAAATAGGACCATGACCTTTGGGTTAACTTGAAAGGGAGGTTTTGAAATGCTTTTTAAAATAAGGCCCAGTTTTGAGGAAATAATTAAAATTGTGAAAATTTCTGCAATTTAATAATATCAAAATTCCCTGAGTTACTGAAGCTCCACAGATAGTTACAGAAGCTATTAGGAAGAATTTGCGGGGATGTAAGAGAGCCTTTCAGCATCTTGTGGAAGTAGATTTTCTACCAGATGTTTTTAAAGAAAAAAAAAAGCATATTTTGATTCTATTGAATCATCAGCTGCATGAGAATTGTCTTCTCAAAAACCCCTTAAGCACTTTCACTGTATCAAACATTAAGAGGAAATTTTATTAATTATTTTTTTCTCTTTTTTTTTTTTTCTTTACATGATAGAAACTGGCTTTGGAAGCTTCTCAGGAAATGTTCTAACATTGTGAGGGAAAGGACCCTATATTCTGGGATTTTTCCAGAACATTGCTATCTATCTAGGGCATGATAGTGCTTGTAAGTTTAACAGAAGATGTTGTTTTTAATGCAGAATCCTCACTGCCACAGAATTATGTGAAAAATATCCACATAATATATTTTAATGCCACTGATAATTGCCATCATTTAGTAAAGTAAACCAAATTCATTGGAAGAATTTGCTTTCTGACTAGTCAGGCTTTATTCAAGCAAGATTTTGAAACTCTCTGTGATGATCGCATGCATAATTGCTGCTGTTGCTGCTTTTCTATGCTCCCACTTGATGTTACATTTTTTATGAAAACTGATACAGAGCAGTCACCATGAATTTACCAGGAATTAGCACACAACTGCATCTGAAATACCACAATTTCCACCTACCTAATGTACAAAAGCTATTGGAGTGGTTCAGAGGAGATCTGAAAACTGGATGGCCTAGCCTGCTATACAACTTCGAGGAATCTTAGGCCCTGGTTACACATTTAATGGCAGAGCTGCTCAAGTTGGTGTAAGCAGCTCTCCCACCCCTCCAGCTGCTTCTTCCCACCCCTGGGCCGCCCACAGCCAAACAGCTGTGCCAGCACAAAGCAGCGGGCGGTACTGGAACAAGGGCTGAGAATGAGGAGGGCTGCCTAAAATCACTGAAGAAACACATGTGATGGTATCATAAAGGACTAAAGTTCCTCAGGTGCTTTTTAAAACTGTGTAACTATCTCCATTCAGTCACTGGGCACAATTCATCTGCATCACTTAAACAGCAGTTATGTCTATCTTTTCCTGGGACCAAACCCTAGGATAATGGAGGGGAAAAAACTATCATGTGGCCAGATGGGACTTCCTTGCTGTCACTAGTCAGTCCTGAAGACTGAGTCCACTAATTTGTGTCCTCATAAACTAATGAAACCTTAGGTCACGTCATGGAGTTGTAGAACCAGAGCTAATGAGAGAAAAACATCCTATGGATATTAGAGAAAGTTTTGATTTGATGAAGATTTACTGCAGCATATAGCAATATAGCATATATAATCCTATATAGCATATAGCATTAGTTTAGTGTGCTAGTATAACCCCTACCTTCATAATCACAGCAAAAATCTCAGTAATGACTAAATGGCTATGATGATAAGTAAAAGCCTTGTACCCCTGTAGAAGGAATTTGGAAATATCTTAAAACGCACATTTCTGCTGTCTACACTGGAGTAAATCTGAGCAGCAGAGTGAGATATACTGAAAAATGTATTGTCAAGTTTAATGGCTATCATTTCTCTATTTTTTTTTTGCTTGGTACAAACATGGAGAAAAGTTAGAAAGACGATCTCACCTGTTCAACAGCAGCAGTAACATATGTCTCTTTTACACCAGAGGATGGACTCAACACAAGTTGTAGGGGGCGGAGTGGCTATACCAGCAGGCAGCTAAACAGCTAGAAGATGAGATGGGCAGCAGCGTGTAAGGGTTCAGAAATGCACTTGCACTTCAGTCCAGCAGGGAACCCACTGCGAAGCACAGCCTGTGTAGTGGGGTGGCTGATGACGGAGGGGTTCTGCTATTTGTCTCCTGCACAGGGGCAGGCACGCAGTCACATACAGGAGTACTCCAGGCTAACCAGAATTTTGTTTGCCCAGCTCCGTGAGTTGACTTCCCCAGCCATCCACTTCACCCTGCAGCAGGAGGAATCAAAGCAGGTCATTTAGAGGCTGTTCCTTCCAGCAGCATTAAGCAGATGTGGTAGGCATCTGCATCTCAGGCACTTCAGCAGGGTGGAAGAACCTTATCCTAGCCCTGAATACAGGGTAAGGTGAAACTGTGAATTTAGGGTACTACCTGCTCCACACCAACAGGGATGCCAGTGACATTATCTAAGGCAACTTACCCTTATATTATGCACATACAGAGGTACTTCCACATAGGAGCTGTAAATGCATATCCTGACTTCCTGTGCGGTAACTTTCTCATGAGCCTACACCCTAAGCTAATTGTGCTTAACAAAGTGCCAGGGTGGAAGTGAGAATGTTGTAACTTTCTTGGCGACATGGTCACACACCGAAAAAAAATGATTAATTTGCAATCTCTTCTTAGTTCAAAATAAACACTGACATATCACTTTGTGATAAAATCTATTCTCTTCAGATCTTTATAATCTGTCTCAGGAGGAGCCAGAATTGGAAGTTTCACATAAAGGTTCAAGGAATCTTCAGTAAAGATGTGTCATAATCTGCCTAGTATCTCTCTCTATCTCACATGCTTATACTCAGATTCACTAAGGATCTGAAACCTCAGGTTTGGTATCTTCTTCTGTACATATTTATTTTAGTTTAACTGTTATAGATTTAAATATTCTTGTTATCCATGTAAGAGGTAGGAACTTTTTCCTTTGCTGTCTTGGGAAGTTCTTGACCTCGATTGTCTACTGTGGCAATGAGTTCCTTTGTCTAAAATCTAATCTAATATTTTCTTTTATTGGTAGTGGATTTGTAAACTTTCATTTTCACTGACTGTTCCGCTGTTCTTATGTGTCAGACAGTGGGAACAGCAGCTCTCAATCTTTTTTTCAGCAACAAACAATGGAATCAGCTTTGGCAAACCAAGGGAGGGCTGAACTGCACTGAACAGTCTTTATGCAGACATAACTGTCCAAAATGCTGCCTTGCTGCAGCCAGGGATCAAAAAAATCATAAACTTTTGGAAATAGTATCTTAAAATGACTGATTTTTAGTTATGAATAAGTAATAAAGCTCAGACAAGCATTAAAATAAGGGCCTCAAAAGGCCAAGATTCACTTTTCAGTTATGTTGTGCAAGTTTCTAAAGGTGTAATGTGAAAAATTATTTGGCTTTAGGCATTAGGATTGCATGCAGGAAGTTCACCAGTTCCTCGTAAATTCCCTTCTTACCCTGCAAATGGAGATGCTTGCACAGACTCCTCTGCAGGCTTCTGTAGGACAAGAGACTTCTTCCAGAATTATCAAAAAAACACTGCAAATAGCTCCTTCAAATACAAAATTAAAACAGTACATGTCATAGCTTGTCTCTCCCCTGCCTGAGGATGAAAAACACT
>NW_010580526.1:87888-105501 GCF_000705375.1 Tinamus guttatus | reverse complement strand
ATAATAAATGCATCCCAAAATAAAGTGTTTTTGCCTGGTAATGCTAAAGATCGAATCTGTCATCCAACAGCTGATTAAATACAGGCATGGAATTTTGATTTGATTAAATACAGGCAAGGAACTGAGCTAACAAGCAAATTTAGTGTTATGTTTTAGTTACAAAAAGGTATCCACAATTTATAATGTGCAGATATTGCTTACAAAAGTCTCATGAGATGTAACCAGCTCCCCTTAGCCTTGCAGACATTCATCATTGGCTGCCACCAGCCTAAACCTTAACTCTAGCCTCCTGTTTTGTTCTGTGGTAGTTCTGCGGTAATCTCTTTATTTTGTATATCATATGTTAAAGGGAACACCACTCTGAGGTATACTGAGGTGCATCAGCATAACTTGTACATGTGCTCCTGCTAGGGTTAGTGCAGTGAAGAAATTTTCCTTATGAAGAGAATTGCATCAATTGATCTGCTTGGTACTAGGAAATATGTTGATTATATGATTATGTAACTATGTAAATATGTAGACTAGCATGCTTGTATTTTGGCCTGAGAGTATAAATGGCTACATCATCATCAGGCTTGCCTAGATCTATGCAAGTATTTTTAGAGTACTTGCATAGATCTTGCATACATGGTGTAAACTGTGTGGGAATAATATGAGGATGAAAGATTACATAGCTTGTGTGTGGGAAAGGAGACTACTTAGTAACACAGTGAAAGCTGTATTTCTTCCCTGGAAAAAAGTTACCTGAGTAAGGTGCAATAATCACAGACTAATTTCTGAAAGTTGTGGAGAAAGAAGCAAAACCAAAGCAAACCTAATGCTGCTGGGTTTCTTTTTAGGCCAGAGCATCTGAGGAATTTGGAGAAGGAGGATGTTTGGGCTGTTTACTGTTTTTAAGAAAGAGAGAGAACAAGTAAATCAGTTTCTCTATTTTTTTAAAGGGTGAATAGTGAGAAGTGCTCCAGATTTTCCTAGGAGGAAAAATTCTCTTGATATGGTATTAGGAAGAACATCAGGAGGACAGCAACAAAAGAAGTCACCCCCTCTCTGCTAGCCCTGACTTCTGCTATGGTTCTGTGGAAGTGAGATGATAGAGCCAGCACCAGAAGAGCAATTTCTGTTTTTCACCTACGGAAGTCTCCATGCGAGTATGAGCTACAGGACACATTTTTCAGACAGCCCAGCACACTGTGAGTGATACAGAGAGATCAGAGATGCCAAAATAGTTTCCAGAGGGTCCTGGGCTGGAGCTCAGCTGGGCTGAAGGTGCCACAGAGTCCTCGATGGAACAGAGATGCTCTCTGAGGGGACAGCTGCACTGTGCCCTCCAGAGCAGGGGCTCAGGCTGCCCACCAGCCCAGCTCCCATCGCCGTCTCCTTGTCTTACCACAAAGCTCTGGCACTTGAGCTGCCAAGGAGATGCGGCAATTCAGAGTCAAATGATTTTTACCCCCAAATCCATGAGCATTCCCATAGATATGTTTCATGTATTCTGGTAATACTCAAGTGAGTACTTGGCTATTTATTTCATCAATATTTGTGTTATTAAACACAATAAGGACTGTATTCAGTTGGTAGTGATCTTGCCAATCTTCTAGATGAATTTTTGGGGGCGAGGCATCCAAATCCAGCTTAGACACATATACACTGATCTCTATATATAGAAGTTACGTCATCCTGTGGTGTTTTTCATAGGTGCTCTTCCCAGCCAAGAGCTGTGTAGATCTGCTTGTAGACGAACTGGGGGTTGAAAGAAGGGTATCTTCTGTAGGACCTCTAAGTTGTTTGATCCGGAAGTTTGGAAGGATGTTTTCATGATTAAAACAGCTGAATGCTACTCTGGAAAATTGGATTCTGTCCCTGCCACAGAATTCACATATAATGCAAAGCAAGTCTTTCAACCATTTTTTTCACAGGTGGTCATTAAATGTGTCCTCATTTTTTTTCCTGCGTTCCTGACTCGAGGCTCTGGGATCTAGTTTGTGGAAGTTCTGAGGGCTTACGGTTACAGGTATCTCACAAAAAAATGAAGTCCTAGGCATGCCAAATTAAGAAATACTTCCCATTTCCTGGGAATGGAGATAGCTCAGTTTTCTTCTATAAAACAGGTTACTGTCACACTCCATCTCATGGGGTGCTGGGAAGACCCCTCACATGAAACTGCATGCTCTCCTTACGAGTGGCTTCAAAACCAATCAATAATTCTGTCTTCCAAATTAGGTTTAAATTCAGTACATAAATAAGGCCTACAACAGAATATTAGTGAATGAGGGAAAACATGAAAAATGTATAGCTGCTCATTAAGGGCTCATCATCTATTCTGTGCCTAGAAAGGTGAACAAATACAGTACAATTCATTCACTAATTAGCTATATCAGAATGCTTATGCATAAGGAAGACAAATTAAGTTTAATTCTGTGTTTTATACCTTCTGATACTTGACTTTGCAAATGCAATGATAATTCTTTTAACACGCTTCTTGTATGTATAATACGTATAAATGCTGGTAATATTGCTAATTTAAATGTCCACAAATGGCCACTTTGCTTGTGGGAGGGTCACTTAAAGCCCTGGATAAATCCCCCTTTTATAAAACTGAAGAAATAATAGACACAGAAGTATACTAAGAAATAAATCTGTATATATATATGTATTAATCCCTTCAGCAATCTTTCCAAAATACTAAAGGGCACTTCTCCTTAATGAGGCCAGTACAACAAAAATTGAAGCCAAGATTTCAGAGAAATGTTTAGCCAAAAAAATTGTTTGCAAAACAGTGTAGGTCAGGATCTTACTCTATATATTTTACATGGGTCACTTTTAAAAGCATCCCTGGACATGATAAAGGATACCAAATTTTAGGACTTTTTTTTTTTTTTTACGGAAGATAAAATACAAAGGGGAGAAAATGCTTAAAAAATGATTATATTAAAAATGAATCCTTACCTTATTTGGAGAAGAGTTTTTGTGACTTTATAAAGACAATATCTTAATGCAAGATCATCACAAATATGAAGATACAGATAACATAAAGATAATGAAGCTGATTTTGTGGCTAGATGGCCGGATTTGGTAAGACAGATGCCTCGATTTTATATATGATTGAAATTTGGGGTTTTTTGAGGAAGTACATGTTAGCTGCCTAACATATAACTGTGCAGAAGACTTTAGTTCTATTTCAGGCAAAAGCCTTAAAATGTCCCGCTATTCTGGTAGCTCAGAACTGTACTACACACATGGTCTCAGAACTGACATATACACTGTTGACAGCTATACCCAAAATAAGTAACGGGCTCATAAGATAATTCAGATTGGAAGGGACATGGAAGGTCTTTAGACCAGCCTCCTGCTCAAAGTGGGACCGGCTACGGGATCAGACTGGGTTGCTCAAAGCTTTACTCAGTCAGGTCTTGAAAAGCTCCAAGGCTGGAGAATGCAAAACCCTGGCTCTTCTCATGATTAAAAAGTTTTTCCTGATTTCTAATCAGATCCTCTCTTGGGGCTTATGCCAAATGTATTTTTTTAAAATGTATATTTTAATTGGATTCCAAATAATCATTTCTGACTCCTTAACAATAACTTTTTAAACACGAAATTTCAGATGTAGCTGAGACTGATAGAGATAAAAAGTGATTTTCGCATGGATTAGTAACTTCGTATAATTAGAACATTCTGAATTGCAGACAAAATAGGAACAACAAAATAGATGAAAAAACATTGTATGATAAAATGTTTGTTAGCATCATATATGTAAATGATGAGCAATGCAGGTAGTCCCCAAAAAGGATAAAACTCAACAGAGCAAAGTGTAACTAAATAAACACTGAACAAACTCAAATTTGTATGAACTTGTCCTGCACACACCTTCCAGAAACATTATACACTGCTGCAGTCAGAAAGATCATCTGCAGTTTCTATGTGATTTTCATTTTATGACTGGCATTTATTGTTATAGCTCATGGATACAAACTTTGAAGAAAATTAATAATATCCCATCTAATGACCCTGTGCTTTTTTATATGCTGTGTCTTGGCATGTCTGCTTAATAAGAAGCTTTTTTTTTTTTTCCCTAATTATCTTTTTCCCAATACCATTCAAAAGGTTTGTGTCAATTCCCTGTCATAGAAGATGCACATGGCACTGAGGTACTGAGTATATAAATCAGGAAAGAGAGCACCAGATGACTGGGAAGGAGGCATTTGCTCATACTACCTAACTACCCTTGTTCATCCATCCCAGGGGCCAGCAGGTCAGAGCTCGAGTATATCACATGTGTGCAGCAAGTCAAAGGACAGAAAAGTTCCCTTGTTACAGAATATTCTTCTTCCAACACACATTTGCCTGAATAAAATCTGCCGGAGTCATAACATTCCGGTATTTCAGGCTCTTTCTTTATAAAGCTTCAGCAAAAATGATGCCTAACCCATGCAGTAGGATTTGACTATCTATAACCAGCTGCTATAGATTCTATATAAACCTATCTTAAATAGACTAAGCACAAATAATAAAGCACAAAGGGGCATGTGTGTATAAGATGGAGACATGCTGCAGAGGTAAGACCAGGTGCCAATACAGTCATGAAGTTTATGTTAAGCATTGCACTGTAACCACACGCCCTGGAATGAATTACTGAGCTGCTTAAATGGTCATGCTGATGTTTTTGCTTATGAGTTCTTACCTGTAAAGGTATGGCCTCATAATTACTGTAATTACAAGGCTTATGAGTCTCATCACTCAAATCACCTTGCTCCCTCAAGACATTCTCAAAATTGCTATCTGTCTGCTTCTCACACACTCAAAAGGTAATTTTGAAGTAAAGTTTCCATACCGAAAAAACAACCCAAACAGTCAAAACAAAGAACTATGCAGCTATGTCATGCAAAGCCACGTACGCTCCTTGGTTTCCTCTCTCAACCTCTGCCACGTCTCTCCCACCAGCCGCAGCTGACGTATCGCACCCCCCGTCTTGAGCAACCGTGAGCCGTGGCTCTGACCACAGCATGTGCACACATTGCAGCGCCGTGGCTTGATGATTAGCAAACAGCTAGTGTGGACTGCGTGTGCTGCACAGTAAGAATTACTGCATCGTTTTACTAACTGGTTCATGTCAAACAGCAAATGCTGATGAGGAAATATTGGTCTGTAATGTCTAGAAAACCTATGTGTCTCCAGGTATTTCAAGTAGCCTCAACTATGATACTGAAACCTGCATTTGGGCTGCATTGGTAAATATATTGTGGGTTAAGGTTCTCGATTTTTTTTTTCTTTAAAATTTTAGTCTGACTTCAGTTAAGCATCACACTGAGCTAAGCAGTTCCCCTGGCTAATCATGGCAGAATTTATTTAGAATGCAAAAGAAATCCTCTATCCTACAGGGAATAACTGCATACTTAATTTTGAAAGTTCAAAATTGCCTTATGGCTATATGTGTGTATGTGTGAAATCTCAAATTTGAGGAGATGATGGCTGTTTAGCCCCAAAATACATAAAAATAAAAGAAAAAGAGGGGCATATTTAAGAGAGAAATATTTAGAAACGTATCATCTTTCACAGTCCCAAAGAATTACAAAAATGATCATTCTCTCAAAGAATACTAGGTAATTTTTCTATTTAAATTCAGTTATTAAAGAGATCTTAATTCTGCTTTAAGGGTTTAATTGCTGCCTCATTGAAAATAATGTGGAGGGGCATCCAATGAAGAGAGAGTAGGCTATAAATAGAAATCACAACTAGAGAGTTGCTGCTGGAGCGTTCATGTCACTATGTAATCCAAACAAGCAGATAAATTAAAGAAAGTTCAACAAATGAAATGTAGGATAATATAACTTCCACTCTCTTAGTGTTATATCTCATTTATGTCTGACTTTACATCATTTGTAGTACAGTTATAGTTAAATCAGATTTGTGGCAACCTGAGCTTTATAAATGTCATCTCTTTAGCCTTTCCTGAATTGAGTTGTGGATATTCCCTCTCATGAAGTACTAAATATTCTCTGAAAAAGAACATTAGTTACAGAAGGAACATTGGCTTAGGAGCAGCCCAGGGACTCGATGGCAATATGGATTAGTTTAGACCTTGGATCTCATAAACAAAAATATAGGGAATCTGGGGTACTTCTTGATTATGTAATTCTTTAAAAAGCCTTGCAATTATAATAAACTCATATAATCTCCAGTAGACATTTATCTAATGAAACAATCAAGAATGTTAAAACAATAGAGGTCTAAATCTGGACTTACTTTGTTAATATTTTTGTTGATGATGAATTTACTGGGATTGTTTACAGTTCTGGTTACAAGATTGGGCCCTTAGAAATCTTCTATTACAACTTCTATTTTCCAGTCATATTATAAAATCTTATATCTTCTCAGACACCAGGATGAAAAAAAAATGTGAAGGAAATAAACATTGCTTGCTAGGAAAATCCTCTGTAAGCTCAATTAAACATTCTACTTTTTACTTATTTAATATCATATCTCAAAATCCTTCATTCCAGTGGTCTGATTATCTCATCATCATGTCTTTGATTCCCTTTTACTCTAAACAATAATGTACATTTTCATAATAATTATACTTTGATTTTCTATACACCCGTGTTTTCATTTGAGTATCTGAAAGGGCCTCAAGTACTATTGAGTTAATCTTCAAAACACCTATTACATTATCATCATCATCCTCATTTTGTAGATAGATGAAAATAACAGCAAGAAGCAAGCAACCTGACAAAGGTAATAGAGAGAGTTAGTGGCAGAGATGAAACCAGATGTGAACTGAAAACAGATGACACCACCCATGCCATTAGCCCCCGGTAATCCTCTATTTTGATAAAATAGAATGCAGCAGCTGTTCCTAAACTGCTGGATACCTACAAAAAGCTGTAATCTCCCAGTGTGTTAACTACTGCTTTTAACTGCTTCTGTGTCTAAACACTCTGTCCCAAAAAGGGAAAACATTTCCCAGACAGACAGCATTGAGAAGGGCTACTGAAGACATACATAAAAAGGTTTCCTACATAAGCAGGATGCATTCATTGATAAAACAATATAGTTCGAATGGAAACAGGTGAGATGACAGAAGAAGTTACAGGGCATTGAGGTAAAGGAGATTAAACAGAAAGTGACCTGGATTTGGATAAACATTCTGGATGTCAGACAAAGGAAACAGGGCTGGGAAAACGCAGCGCTCCCATTGACTTGGATGGGGTGGGTCTCATTTGAATTTATGCTTGGGGGTACATTCCAGTATTGTTACATATGAAATTAGTACCTCTTTAGCCTCTAAATTACAAATCACATACAATATGTATGCATCGTACATTAGGGATCTACAATTTAAATTTACATCCAATTTTGGCTTTGCTTTTTGAATTTGGCTGTTTTCATGAAAATTCCTAGAAAAAGAAGTCTGTCTATAAAACATGATTTAGTTTGAATCTCATTCAGTTAACTCTCAATTATCTGTGGACAGTGTGTGCCAGATGTAGCCCATTTTGTTATAGATTTTAAGCTAAAAAACTCTGGATCAAAGTCATCTCTGTGCAGATCTGGCCCTGTGTCTCAGTGCTGCCCTCCAGATGTGGGACGGTGGAGGGGCACTGATTCTGCATATGTCCTTGTGGTGGCACGGAAATGGAGCGAATAAATCCAGCTGCACCAAACCTGGTGCTTGTACGTGGTTTTCTTCGCACTGTGCTTCTCTGTGCACTGGGAGGTCACACTAGCTCTGTGATGTTTACTTGACCCAGAGCCCGTTGGAGCACCTGGAGCACCAAAATGCCAGAGGGGCTCTGCAGAAGTCACTTCATGTCCATCTCTAGGCCTGTGCTGGCTAAGCAGAAACTTGGTTAGTCTCCTGCCAAGTCACTGCAATACTTTCCGCTGTGCTCCATAATACCTGTATTATCTGGGTTTTGCCATTAGTCAGGTATTTCAGCCTCGCCATTATGCTGGATAATGGAGAGTAATTGTAGGACTAAATTAATTCTGACATACCTTCATCGACTTCTACAGAGTTACACAGGAGGTGAATTTGGCCCATGGATTTCATTGTTATGTTAAGAAGCTGTCAGTGCCATGTACAGATTAGGGGAGCTGACATTGATGAGTTGGTGATGCTAAAGTGTGCTATTTCACAGTGTTATTAAATAAATCATTCTAATTTCAGTGACAGTCTGCTCTTCATCCTCCTCTTGTCTTCCTGACTTTCTTGAACTCTTACTGTATTATTTACCATGTAAAAATGCTGCACGTGATTAAAGTATGAGGACTGAACTTCAAGATTCACTGAACTTCAGTGTTTGGATAACTTCTGTGCTTTCCCTGTGTGACATATTCCAAAGAAATGCAACTGTATTATCAATAAAAGAGCTTCAATGAAAGAACTGGACTTCTGGTTTCGTATGCTGAGGGTGAATGTGGTCATTTGGGGAAAACATATAGGAATAATAAACAAGAACTAGAAAATTAGCAGGTGTGTATTAGAGGGGAAAATGGGGACTGAGACCTCCAGACAATGGGTTAGACGATTCTACTGATGTAGACAGAGTTTGGAAAATTGGACCCCTCTTAAGTCCTTCTTTGCATTGATTTCTTTGGTGGTAACCAGCAGTAGTTTTCTGGGTCAGGAAGGTAATCCAGTGTAGGTTAAAATATCATTCTACCCAATATACTCAGTGCTAGAAGTTAACTATTGTCTGAATGTGTCTGAATAAATGTGCAGTTTTATTGAAAAAAAATACAAACTGCATTTGAGAATATCTCAGGAACTTAGCAGCTGATTTCAATTCTGAGGGGCTCACAAATTTCTGGAGCATAGCTCTCAGCTGAATGAAAAATGACTTTCACTTTGTCAAAATTAGGATAAACAGAGCATCACTGTCATATATTAACTAATATTAGTTTGGAATTTTCTTAAGTTTGGTTTAGGTAAGATATTCTAGAACATGTTAAGCTGCCCAGTTTAAAGCTGAGGGAGGATACTGGGCTTTATTTTACTCCATTTAGCACATTTTTAAAGTGAGGCTTTTAGTCTGCAATCAACTTTTAAAAGTATAGTATTTCACTACAACATCTTGTTTCAGCATTTTCCTATACACTAGCTAAAGGTTCTCTGTGTTCAGATATGTATATCTGCATCATTTATATTTTGATCTTTAGACATGGACCTGAGAGAAAATCAACAGCTCAGCTGATGGGCATGGGCTTGCACATAGTATAGGCCCAGCTTTGAATTGTCTTTATATACCAAGGTCATATGCAGCAGAGTGTTTTTCAGAGGTACCCTCTGTGTCCTTTTTCTCACAGGTCTAGGCACTCTCTTCTTTCCTCCTTCTCTTTTTGCCTACAAGTTTATATCACTATCACTGCACTCAACGTTTAGTCCAGCATTCTCCCTCTACACTGCCTTGTTGAGCTATGAGTGATTTCCCCATAGGCAGCTCGCAGGAGTTAAATATTCCCTTCAGGAAACTGAACTTCGAGCATTGAGCCAGGAATCCTCATTTTTTGGGCTGAGGATCTCAGGAACAGAGGATGCTCTTCAAAAGGGATCCTGGGAGCAGGCTGTGGGAAATCGAGATCAACGCATGGTTAACCAGGAACAACCGGCTAAGTAAGATATTCCAGCTAATGTCCTGCTTAGCTCAAACTTGTCCCAGCCAAGGCTGGTTTACCAAGCACCTACATGAGGCTGAAACCAAAAGTAGTCTGCAAAGGCAGAACATAAAAAGAAAGTGCATGATGTTTGCTTTGCAGTCCTTCTATGTTTGCTCTTTCTGTAAAGAATTTTTTCAGTTAGTTTGAAATGGTTTGGGAGGCTACCTGCCTTATTCACTAACATGCTTAGCTTCTGCTCTGGGAAGACAACAGAGTGTTGCTTTCCAGAAATCACTTTCCAGATCTTTTGCAGTCCTCTTTTTAGCAATCCATGACAAAAAAAATGCCACACACACAGATATAAATTCATAAGCACAGTTGGTTCCATGTATTACTTTAGCAGTTTTGACCGTGATGTATTTTATGAATGTTTACTATTTTTTTTTTAGCCTTTCAGTAATTGGGCTTTTTAATGTATCCTGTTCATTTGTATTTTTACTCTAAAAGCACAAATCATGGATTACAGGGCTGTGACCTGTTTAATATGCAATAGTCTCCATGCATCAGCGTGCTCTCTGCTCAATCTGTCAAGAAATTGCACTGAAAGACATGAAATTTCTGCAAGGTTGCTGATCACTTGCTACAGCTGTATGAATTAGAGGCCATCAGTGATATTTCACCAGCTTTAGTACTTGCAATCTTGTCCATTTGAGACTGCGTTGGGTGCTTTGGTGGTGAACAGTACCCGCTTTGCTGCCAATCACCCGCTACTCATTCCAACATTTTATCAGGGTTGTTCCTGATACTTTCCAGCCCTGATATTTCTATATCTTCAAGCAACAAGAACTTTCTCTGTAAGCCCAGTTGATAGGAAGAAACTCCACAAATTTACTTTTCCATCTCACTAGACTTTCCATTTATGGATATGCTCTTTTTCCCCGGGCTTCTAAAAATCTAACTTGCGAACAGTAACAACGACAAAGAAGCCATTTCTGTCTTACATTCTGAGTTATTCATACATTTTAAATTATTGCTATTATTATATTTAAAATTTTGGTGGCAAACTTGAAAAACAGATAGGACTGATGACAATAACAAATGATGTGGCAAGAATCAACCTTCTCCTCAACTTAAATCATGAACCATAATGATAAAATGAAGGTAATTTTAGGAGGGATTCTCACATTCTTATCATGCTGAGGTCGTTCATTTCCTAGATTTCTCACAAATGTGCAACAAATGTCAACCAGTAAGTCACAGGTTATGACCTGGTGTTGGTGAAGATAATTAAGTGGTGGCCAGTTCTACTTGAAGCTAGAGGCATACACTTTTTTTTTTTTTCATTGCTTTGCAGACTCTTCCGGAAAAGAATAGGCCACTAACCCATCCTGAAAGTTAAATAAATGACATCCAACTGTGTAGAAAATGAGGGAGAACCACAAAGAATACAGAGTGAGGAAGACAGGTGGATTCGGCAGCTATGAAAGGAAATAGGGAAGAAAGGTAAGAATTTAAGAGGTGTCCTAGTTGGGAAGTTATTTATTACTAAAATACCAGTGGACAGTAATGCTGGGATACAACATGCACTGAAATACATATATAGAGATATAAATATATACACTTTAAATCAGACTTTTCTAAAGGGATTCCTCTAGTGATGGAATCAGCTCTGTGTTAAATGCTTAGATGGTGTTTAAGGCAGAAAAAAGGGTTTGATAGTTTGGAAAACAGCCTTGAAGGGCTGCTATTTAAGTCAGTGTAACTTTAAAAAAAAATGTAGGAGGATTTTTTTTCTCCTAGACAGCCTCAAATGAGGAAAGGTGGCTTAGTATATCCTGTGTTTTCTTTCACTGAGCTGCACTGTCAGTGCAATAAGGCTAGTGCCACGGTTCATCTTGCATTTTGTGTCACAGGTAGGATTTGAAGTATGTTTTGGTTTGTACCTCAACTAAATTTTTTCAAGTGCAGTGTAAAAGAAGTTGATGATAGAAACATCCCTGATGATGACATGTATTTGCAGTCTGCAATTCACTGTGACAAACTAGATGATCTTTTGATGTCCTTTCCAACATCACAAATCTCTAAGAGCTGCATATTAGTCAGATTAGATAATCAGGTCCAAAAGAGATGCTAAACTAGAATATATTAATAAATGAGACTGAGTGTTATATTTTGTTATATTACAATGCTTCTACCACTGTTTTATTTAATAGCACCATTTGCTTAAAGTAGTCATTGTTAATGGATTTGTTAATGTTCTATTTTGGTGGAATTGGAATTCTAGTTATATTCATTTGTTCAAAAGTATTAGCCTCATAATCACAGAAATTTATCTGCATTGTTTGACCAATGGTCAGTAGCACAGTAAGATGCCTGCTACTGTGTCTATTACTTTGAAAGGGACAAATTCTTCACATATCTTTCTCTGCAGAAAGGTGGGGGGTAAGCTTTTTTTTCAGTTTAGGACAGCTTCTACTGTTGAATAATTTTATAAAAAAAAAAAAAAAAGCCTCCGATTCTTCATGCTTCAGTTATGAAGAGATTCCCTCCTATAGTTTAATTCTGTCAGTCTTCTTAAATAACGGAGTTTTTAACTTTTACATAAAACCTTCTAGCGAAGCTCAATGCCCTCCCCTAGGTGACGTAGCTGATAATTGGCCTGCGCTAGCCTGACATTTCCTATCTGGCCAGCCTCACTCCTGACCTTGGTATCTTATCTTTTGGGGAAAATGTTCACAAAATGCATCTTTGCATGTTACACTGTATAATTTGGGTTCATAATGTTTTCCGAGAATGTAAGAGAATAAAAATCTCTTTCCTCAGCATCAATAGCTGTCAGTTTTGATTTGCTTTTATGTTGACTTTGAAATGAGAATTTTATATGTGGACCTGTAGAGCTGCACCAGATAAACTAAGTCTTGGGATAAATTCTGGAGTTTTAATATTGGGTTAGAATTTATAAGAACCAAGTTATATTAATCGTATACATGTAAAATGAATCATGGTTCTTGTCTAGTTAGCATCTTGAAATATTCCAGGCATTATTGTGCTTTGAACTGATTTCTGATTTGCTGATTTTAGTAAAACTGCTAGTGGTAGGGTAGTTTTGCTTGTTTAATAAAACAAAACAGACAGGTGGTATTTGTTCATGATTAACATATGTATTTATTATAGATCCTAATAGTATTTTTATATGGTACTTTCATATAATCCTCCATTATAATGACCTTTGCTCCATTATCTGCAGATATTTTAATGTTGATTTTCCCATGAAGCTGCAAAGATTAATCAAAATTAATTTAGAAAATTATACTCTGTGTATTTATCTCTCTCCATCATTTAGCCCTCTTCATTATTCTCAAAGTCCACCAAATCCAATTTCCCTGCCTAGGAGCATCACTTTTGAGGCCTTCAGCTGCTATTATCTTACATTAATGACATGAGTATTTCACAAACAGCCTGTCTCAAATTGTTTTCAATATGTGTTGGTATAATAGGAAAAAATGAAATAAAACAAGACTGGGACATGAAGAATGAGAAACAAATGGTGGAACATGATGAATGGGCAACAAATAGAAAAAAAAATCTGATAGCTGAAAAAATTATTACAATTTTAAAGTAAAACAAATAAAAGGAAAAAGAAAAGCATAAAAAGTGCCCAAACCAGAAGAATACATGATTTTCTGCATTATATGAGTACTTTCTTCAATGCTGGTTGGTAGCTACTGGAATGGAGTAAAAATACTCACGAAAAATGTGTGCTGTTGATAGGCCTCTCAGTTTGTTTCCTTTGAATTTTCTCTGAGAACAATCACAGTACCCAAAAGCAATGATGTTGAGGGAAGAGGTCATGGATCTAGAAAATTTAGTTCCATCAGCATCCTAACACTGAGCCATCACAGCCTTCAACATGTTACTTAATACCTCTTTTACTACTACCAGAAAAAACAAACAAACACTACAAGCCTACTTCATAAGAGCACTGCAAGAATGAGTATTAGTTATTTTTGGAAAATAAGGTTTGTGTCTCCAATAACAGTTTTGAAATAGTAACTCTCTACCAACCAAGCTCTATCAGAGAGAATTTCCACTATAAAGTCTGCTGAACAACCTAAGCAGAAGAAAGTAGAATATACTATTTTTAATTCTTATTATGTTTCATTGGTACCAAGTTTGCGAGCTCTATTAATTTAATGACAATCAATGAAGGGATTTAAATTAAGCAATCAGCCATGATGGGTGTTTGCTAATACCGATTTCAACTAGAATGAAGTCCAGCATTTCATTGTTGCAGATGTTGCCCGTATATGTAATCCCTCTTAAATTGTAAATATGGTACATTTGCTCCTGCGAGCATATTAGAACAGCAAATGAAGAAAGAATTTGCTGTAGCAAAAACGATATGTTGGTTTTAAGTAGGCTGTCTGATAGCCTCATGAGACATAAGTAAGAGCATTTTGCTCCGGCTATTCCATTAGTTTTTTATTTGGCTTGACTAGCAATATTCTTTCTTTTTTGTTGTAACACTCTGAAACACTCTGGTACTCTTCCTCTGAGTCAGGTACTAGCAATAATAGATTATTTGGCAACATTGTGCAGCATTGGAAATCAGGAGTTATCAGAAACGCGAAGCGGAAGAAATAGCATTAGAACCACCGTGAATTGATCGGGATCTGCATCACACTAAGGTGGATTTGCAAAATTGAATTTACATCATGTGAATTCCATCAGTTCCAGAACTGCCATGTTACCTTTTTTTCTTTGGGAAGCGTTTATAGTAGAGTGTTGCCTGAATTGCTTGACAGATCAATGGGTTTTGAAAGAAGTTGTTTTTCTTGGGAGTGAATAATAGGAAGAAGAGATGAAAAAAAAACCTTTCAGAAACCATTCAGTCCACCTCCTGTCTGATGAATGATTGTTCTCCACAATCATTGTTCAGGTTAATTCTGAAAGTCACAACCAACAAAGCTCCTATTATGGCTGTATTTTACCCTCAAGAATTATCAGTAGTTTAGAATAAAATGTCTGATGTGCTATTATCTGTTTTCATTGTAAGTTTATCAACATCTATGTAGTGACACAAGGAACAGGACTATTAATGCTTTCGTAAGGCAGAGACCAGATAGGAACTTGGGGCATTTGTTCAGACAGAGCAGAGGTAAGGGAAGGCAAGAAAAGGACAGAAACACCCATGTTAGGGACTGTTTTAAAGTAATTTAAACTATGTCCAAGGTGTTTCCCTTTGACTCACTCATTACCCCCTTATGAAAAGCCCTGTCTAGAATACTGCAGGTGACCCAACTGGTACCACAGATGCTGTGAGAAAACACTATGAGTCCCATCTGCAAGGAAAGCAGACAAAAAGGAAATGGGCAGAGAAGCATGAACGTAACGTCTCAAATCTGTCAGCAGCTTCAAGATTGAACCCTCCTTTAGTTGGTGCAGTATCCTGAGTCCTTGAAGGTAGATAGCACTTCACTGATACAGTTTGCAATAATGTAGGGATATTAACAGTTTCTCAGAATTAAGCATTTTAGACCTTCACTTCTGTAACATGAATAGTTATGTTTGTGATGAGGAAACCAGCAAGTCCTGAAAGGTCAACTGTTTATTATTTTTAATAATACATAATTAGCTAACATTGTGTATGTTCAGTGTGAGGTACATATATAACACTGCCTGTTTTTTTACAGATAGAAATATGGAAAAGCCTGTGTTCATGAAAAATATGACAACTGGTTTCAGCTGGCAGTTTCTTGATTTTTACAGGGTTGTATACTCACAATTTTAAATAACGTAGGTTAATCTGAATATATGAAAACCATGGCTTAGTCTCCTGCAATCTTTTATTCATGGTCACATTTTTGCTAACTTGAATGTAAAATCAGGGCTCCATTAACCATTTTTAAAACCAGTTATGTCTTAAATACATGATTCTTGCTTAAGAAAATGCAAAGAGACAGTAGCAAGGCTAAAATTAGAATTCAGGAGCTCTAGCTTCCAAGGCAAGGCATATTATGCTATATCTTTTCAGTAGCATGGGCATTTTCTATTAGCAAAAATGGCTTGCAGAATAAATTCTATAATGTAAAATCTTCCTTCAAAATTCAGAGCTGGATGACAACATTGTGTTTCCTCAGCAAATTTAACGAACCCAACAATTAAAGGAAACAGTCAGGAACAAGACAAATAATTAATTCCCATGAAAATTAAATGACTATATCATCACAATTTATAGTTGTGATACTATACCCAAACTACACCACTGCTTTTCAAAAAAAAAAAAAAAGAGTCAAAATAATAATATATTGAGTTACTGTAACCTGCTCAAAGCATATCACAAAATCATTCTCTAAAAAAATACTTCTGTGGAACAAAACTGCTTGTATAAAGCTCACATTGAAAGTGATCAGGTTATATGGAACATTTCATTTTTCATGAATACCTGTGAAGATAGTATGAATATGAATCATGGTCTCTGTTTGAAGAATAAGGCTATCAACAGCCAAAATCTAGAAAATGGAATTTCAAAAACATGACAAATGGTTTACCTCAAGAATATTCCAGCAAAAATCCTGGGCCTTTGTGAGGTCTCCACACCCAGCAAATTACAAGCAAATGAGGAACTGCACAGTTGGAAAACTTTATAATATAACTAGCTAGAGCAAAGAATCATTTGCATGTGCAGGTTTTACACTGAACAGGATGGTTTCCAAAGCTGATGGGCCATCTCTTATTTACTTTTCCTGTAATATTTTTAAAACTCTGTATATTTATACTGTTTTCAGCCAGATTTTTAAAACCAACACTTGAAAGCCATTCTGCTTACGTCTACTGAAAACTGTGCATTCTGTATGTATGACTGTTTGGATAGCTTAGTTACTCCGGACAAGAACTTACTACAGAGAAATACTTGGTTTAATAGATTTGTAATTTTACAAATAATTTCTCTGGCATTTGTCTAGCACAAAGGCTCCTGTGCACCTAGCAAATGCACATAACTAAAAGCATTTTAAAACAGACAACACAGGTAACAAAATGAGTACTGAAATCTGCAAAAGGTATCTCCTGGAAATAGCTCAGGATTCCATTTTGGGCGAGATCCACATTTCTTTAAAAAAAATAAAATAAAATAAAATAAAGGACGAAAACAAAAAGCAGTTATCCCTGTCCAGAAAACTCTATATCTATTTCCTACTTAACCACCATGTTATGCTATACAATAGCGCTCAGGTGATCTGACCATTTTAATTCCATGTTCTTCTCTCCTTGTTTTCATTAGAGAAAAGTCATAATATATCATTATATATTTATATTGTAGGGAGAGAGCAGAGATTAAGTCTGCAAAACTAATTAGAAACATTCAAATAAAACTGGCATTGTTGAGCTTCTGGAAAAAGGCCAATCTCAACTAAATTTATCTAGCTCTAGCATCTTTTTTTTTCAGGGCCGAGGGAGAAGAGCAGATAGAGGAGAGAAAGAAAGGCCTTCCAGAGGCCTGTTGGGTACTAAAAGGTCTGCTGAAAACTGTAATGTCTGCTATATAGTCTCCTACAGCAAAGCCCCATAAATATAAAGGGCTGGAAGATGGAGTTGATTGGTAATCGAATACACAACATTTCACCTTGAGGTCACTGTTTCCTGTCTGTGCTGCCTGGTAGCAACTTTAAAGTTATAACCTTATGTGGGGGAGCTTGAACTTCCTCTGCAAAGTCTGCAGACTGAAAAAAAAAAATCAGACTGCAGACCTGCCTTTCGGAAAGCTCTTTTATTTTAAAAGTAATGCAATTATGCAGTATTCCTGTGCCTTCACATGGATGGGAGCACTATGCCCACAGCGCCCCTGGGGTGTCCAGGCAGGGTATCTGAGCGCAGCACCACTGCTCACTCAGAACAAGGAACTGGGCAGACTATCGGGGGCATAACCCCTCTTCGTGCTCCCGTGGCAGCCCGTCCCCAAGCAGACCAACTTTTCGGCTGCCACGGCACGGTACGGCACGGCAGGCCCCGGGGCCACCC